>JAIGNY010000110.1:837500-975000 GCA_020152595.1 Chiridota heheva | reverse complement strand
ACTTACTTGCTTTGGGTCAAAACTTTAAAATAGTAAAAGCGCCCCATAAGCGCTCAAAGCCCATAGAAATTTCACGATTTGTTGGCTCTTTTAAGACTCGTGTACTTTTTTCAGTGACGAAATCGGATACCATTCTTTAATAGAGGAATATTTATGCAAGGGAACTTCCTATCTCGAAATAGGACACATTTTCAACTTTGCAATAATTGTGGGGACGCTCTTTGCTCCCGGTTTCACCCCATCCGCACATTACAACCATCTGTATCGATCATTAACCATTGACAGCATTACCCTCGTCGGAACGCTATAATTACCAACGGGATGGACTACCTACTGACAGTGTTGTCGATATCTGTCAAAAGCGATGGATGAGTTCTCGATAGACAGTGTCTGGCACATGTCCCTTGTGCATGAGTTGCATTGAATTTTGAACATCAACCTTATATTCATTTAACCAGTGTTAAATTTATGAATTCTTTTACAATTATCGGTTGCACAATAACTTAATTATACCAGTAAAGAATCATAATTCTAGGTTATAGATTTTGTCTCTCTAAATTTTAACATCCATCTTATTGGTGATGTCACTACTTAATGGTCCCAGATTGATCCAAAGTGTGTTCCTGCTTGATCAAATCAACTTGATCAAGTTTTTTTGGAATGTTCTAGCATTATGGGTACCTAGGAGTACATAAAGCACCCTATCAAACTGTTTGATGGACAATGTTGGATGTTTGGCATACAGTGCACATTAACGCCACTGTCAGTAGGTTTAACATTTTGATAATCTTTTAAAGGATTAGTTCAAGGGTCATGCATGTTTATCTTATATGAAAGAGGACTTCGAAAAGAAACAAAGAACTGAAGAAAGCATTCAAAAATAATTTTCCGGGAAGGAGATATATAAGTTTAAAATTTGGTATACTTTGTGTAGAAACGACTAAAACCAGGCTAGTCGTAATATCATAGCCTCAGATTCCTCAAAGTTTGTAAGTATTATATCATATTTTGTCCTGCAATTTTGTGGCTTAAAAACCATGGGGTATGTCAAAAAAGTAGTAAACTGGATATATAAGTATATCTATGATAAATCACCTGAAGAAAGTTAGAGAAAAAATAATTTAGATAGTAAAATTTAAAATACATTCACAATTCTTAAGAATGTGAGGATGATGACGCCAACTTTTCATAGTAGACTTACTACACCAGTCATTTCTACACAGATAAGACAGAGCTTTTAAGCTGGAATATCTCCTTAACGGAATAAGAATTTTTAAAGCTTTTTTCACCATTTTGTTTCTTTTGAAGTCCTCTTTCATATAAGATGATCTTGTTTGACCACTGAACTAATCCTTTAAACGCGTCTGTGCAAAGTTACTAGTTAGACGCGGTGGTCAGAGTGGTAAATGTGGTGTAGCATGTTATGGCCTTCTGTAGGCGGGGTCACGTGGGGAATTTTTCCACTCCAACCAATTTCACAAAAAGCATTACCGGGGTAACATGGCTCGTTCAGTTGTCTTCCAAAGTAATCATAGTCATTTCGCCTACCTTGGATACTGTTACAGTGTCCCCGCGCCTACACACACTGAACACATTAATGGCTCCTTGGATATCATCTGGCCGCCTTGGTCATAAAATAGGCTGTAAATTACTACTATTTAATTAAGTCAGGGTTGTCATTTTCATATGGCAAAAAGGTGTCAGAAACTTTCATAAGATAGTTAAGAATAGCAAATGTAATTTTCTCGTTGGAAAAACTTGGTCATAATCATTTTCTCAATGGAAAAAGTCAGACGAGAAGTTACAGAAAATGGAATAACTAAAGTTGAAAAATACGATAACCCAGCTGTTCAGACCGTGATCCTATAACTTGGATATCATTTTTTAATACCTCTGACGACGACGAAGGAATAACAGTGGATTGACGCGCCGTAGTGCTGCGGACACACTTATACGGCGGGACGAAGATAAAGACGACGTACGGATAAACATAACATCGACAACCAAGTCAATGTCCACGACCTTTGATAACTAGTTGTGGTGCACTGGCGTGTCTACCAACCCAGTCTTGAACCCGGGGCCTTGTGTTCAATAGACAAGTGCGATAATGGTTACACCACAGGAGGTAGACCAATACCTCTTACACATTTCCTTGTCCCTAAAGCTTTTCGAGCGGAAATGTGGTACTTTCCTAAGTAAAGTAGCACCTCCATCTTCAGAGTTTCTGATTACAGACTTACTGTTTCTTAAATGATTGATAACTGTATTTTTAATAACGTAAGATTGATTGAAATTAAGCATTACGATTGTCGTATTCATAGACATCAGGCCCACGCGTTTGCATTCCTCTCCTACAGTCCTATTAATTATATCATTCGGGAGCAGATTCCTAACATTTGACGTCAGTCCCTTTAAGAAAAGTACAACACCTTAAGTTCTCATTTATTCAGAGGGTATATTTGCTGTAGTAAACCTTAAATTTAGCTAACGAGTAGATGGTTTTGCCAACGACCGCAGTGCCCAGTGCGTTGATTTACGATGATCCTTGAGATGTATACCGATCACAGGTGTTACGGAAGCGTTCTAGTTGTGAGCAGTACAGTAGATTGAGGCCCCGAATTGCAAGCCATATTAATTTGCCTTGAACGAATTTTCATTCATATATTTGATAGAGAAACATTATAAAGACATAAATTGATGACAAAGGCATGTATATTGATGTCATTATTGCAGGTCACTGAAGACCAACTTTATGTATCTTTTTTTAACAGTGATTGCTTGTTTCTAAATTGTATTGTTGTGTTGTGTTGTTTAAATATTACGATGGGGAAAAAGATTTTATACTTTACCCATTTGATTATATAATTTACAATCTAAAATACCATGTTGCTTTTATAGAAATACATTAAGAATAATCTTAGATCTGCAATTATGACATCACCTATTACACTATAAGGTCCTACAAGGTCACTTTACAACACACTGGTGACATCTTTAAAACACAACAACTTCTAAACGGAATAAGATGCCAACATGTTTTTCTCACCAATTGGTTTCTATAATAGTTTTCTACCACCAAAACTGCATTTTACTGAAGTAACACTGAAGTGTAATTGACTTAGAAAAAAGTCAAATGAGCGTGATTATGCCGCTGACTAATTGAATTACCCTGCAGTGTAATACAATCTGACGTAAGTATACTATTACTAGATAGTAGATGTCCTGTTTCACTGCAGTCAAATCTTCTTGATATGCAAACCATTCGACTCAAGAATAATGCAATTACGCTTGACATTGACTGAAGTAGAATGAATTAATTTGATGAATGAGTAAATTTGAATTTCACTAAGGTCGAATTGGCCATAAACCTGACTTCAGTCACATGAAATTCCTGTATTTTAGCCAAGTCAAATTTTATTTTACTAGAAAAATATTCATTTTTACATTAATATCATACAATTCAGCTGAAGTATATTTGACTTGTACTGAAGTGCAAACATTTCATTACACTTCAAGACACACCAACCGTTTAGTAAATTTGGAAGACATTATTAAAGGGGCTTGCAATTGATTCTACTTTTTATATTCATCCCTTTTCACATATTGCTATGCTCATTGTGTTTCACACAATGCACACAAAACCCCATATGCTATTGCAATCATCGAAGGCAACATGTTAATGTTTTGTCTGTATTGAAATACATTCACCAATTCGCTACTGAATTTGTTACACAGATGTCAAATTGTGCTGGTTTACTTCCACTCAGTAAATATTACGAGAATATAGACATAACTTAAAAAGGTTTTCTTTGGTCTCTCATTTATTTACAATATTTACAATAAAAGAAATGTAAAACATGTTTAACAGATGATCAAAATATTTTGAAAATTAGAGTTAAACATTATCACCATATAGAAACTTATCAATCTTAAATTTAGAATAAGGTACAGTTGGAACATAAAATGTGACTAAATTATGTGATTAATGTCTCATTTTTTGTAGTTGAATGATGTTTGTTTAAAGAAAAAAAAATCCACACCATCCACAGAACTGAAACAGAAGATTAAAAATTGAAATATCAAATAACAATAATATGGAGAATTCAAGCCAGGTTTAAGGTCTGACAGGTTTTAACCAGTACGGTTCGTACCGTTGATCGGGGGACTAAATAAGTCCCCCGATCGGGAGACTCAAGCATGCGCACTGAGCTTACAATGTTATGTGGAAGCCGCCATTTTTATTGTGAAGTTTCAGTCATAGACGCTTATCAGTCGTTTCATTGAAGGTTTGTTTCAAAGTTTGCTTTGTTCATATTCAATTTCACGAAAGTAAAACAAACTTCGTTACTATCACGCAGCTATTGCTAAATAATTTTCACAAATCCCGAAGTTATTTCGCATAATATTAGAAAACCTTGTTAAAACCCGACTGCCTAACGGTAACACATAATAGGAATTCATCACTTTTCTTTAAATTTCTCTAAAACCGCACAGTGAATTTTAAAAGCGCGCAGTGAAAAGATCATTCATAAGCCATTATTTCAAATCGTGAGGAAAAATTTGAACCCTTCGCACAGTGGCAGAGTTCCCCGCACTTGAAATGTGTCTGATTCTTATGTTATCCCTATACAAACTTTAAATTTGGATTGATGCATTGTGGGATACTTCTGTAAAGGATCCCTTGATCGGAAGAACAAAACTGTTCTCCCGATTAGGGGTACGAACCGAACTGTTAACCGAGTGTTTTCGAGTTAACACGAAGTGTCTATTAAAGGATTTGTTAAGTGGGTTAAATACGTTCATCTAATGCGAAAAAGGAATTTAAAAGAAACAAAGTGGTAAAAGTTAAAGTAATATTACCTTGAGGAGACACTGAAGTTAAAAGTTCTTTCTTATTTGGGTAGAAACGACTGAATTTAGCTTGGTTGTGACATCATTAATTGAACTGCTGAAGAATCTTGAAAAGAATCATCAGAAAAAAAACAACACAATTTTGATAACAAATACATTAATAATTATCCAAATTAGTAAGGGCGCCCAATGTCTACAGTAGATTTTCCAGACCAAGTTTGTTACAACTTCGCTTGAAAGAAATAAGATATTGAAGCACAGGGCGCAGTTATGTTTGTTGTTTTTTCCCCTCTATAATACGTGCTAGAAATGTCTTAAATGATTTTTTAAAGGATTAGCTCAGGAGTCAAGCAAGTCTATCTTATATAAAAAAAAGGACTTCAAAAGAAACAAAATAGGGAAGAAAGCATTCAAAAATCGGATTCTGTTAAAGGAATATCTAACTTTAAAGTTTGGTATCATTTGTGTAGAAACGACTGAAATCAGACTACAGTAGTTGTGATGTCATAGCTTCAGATTGATCAAAGTCCTTATGTATTCTATCATATTTTGTGGCTTAAAAACCTTGGGATATGTCGAAAAAGTAGCAAGGCTGAATCTAGGAAGGGTAATTATAATATACCACCTGAAGAAAGTTAGAGGGAAAATAATTTGAATAGAGAAAACAATCAAATAAATTTTCTTTAAAATACATTAACAATTGTTAAGAATGTGAAAATGATGACGCCAACTTTCCATAGTAGACTTACTACACCAAGTCATTTCTACACAGATAAGACAGAGCTTTTAAACTGGAATATCTCCCTAACGGAATAAGAGTTTTGAAAGCTTTCTTCACCATTTTAGTTCTTATGAAGTCCTCTTTTACATAAGAAAGATGAACCACTGAACTAACTTTTAAGACTGGCTGTTTGAAACTTCATATTCCATCTTTGCAAATGTCCACAATTTATCCCATGCATAGGAAGGGAACGTTCTTCAAAGTTGTCATGTGGAATTTTAGGTATTCTCTGTTAGGAAAATGACTACGGATAGTTTTTAAATCTGTGAGAGTGAATCTACTGAGGGGCGATGAGGTAAGTAGAGTACCCCCTTTATTAGGGAAAACACCCACAAATTATGCACTATCGTCACCATGTTAACAAATGTTGTTGTAAGAAATCAGGCTTAATTCCTCAGAAGTGTTTGTTTTTCATGAAAGGCTGAGTTGAAAGGTTTTCGGGATGTATGTGTATAAGCAAACGTCAAGTGTAATCTAACATATTAGATCTCGCGAAAGAGCTTCTTCCTTTCGTATACCTCTTAGATTGATTACAGATATTGTTCTTGTTCGTCGCTTTTTCCTCCAACATGTAATCACGAGTATCGAAAACATAACAATGAAGGCACCAAGACCTGAGACAGACAGAATCAAGCGGAATTCGCGAGATCCTGGCTTAAGTCGTGGCGTTGTCGGTTCTTTTGTTTGGCATATATCCAACTTTCCATCCCGGTCGAAATCATTATACGAATAAGATTCAAACTCAACACTGCTGCTTTTCCCTCCACATTCGTAAGAATTGGGTAATGAATATTCATAACTTCTGCTGTCGCTTGATGGTCGTATAACGAAACTGTATTGGGAATAACCTTCATCAGAGACAGAAGACGAATCACTTGAAGATGGTTTCACTGTAGTGGTTTCATATGGTGCTCTGCATTTATATAAACTTCTTACTTTACTCCTTAAGAGAAGTGTTGCTTCCTTTGCTCCTTCTTGGTCGTTTACCTCTTGAACAACATAACCAAACCTGGAATGAATGAAATTGAATTGTAAGTCTTATCCTCTAACAATCTGGTCCACGCTCTCCCAATCGGGAGATCTCCCAATCGGGAAATCCCCTAATCGGGAGATCTCCCAATCGGAAGATCTCCCAATCGGGAGATCTCCCGATCGGGAGATCTTCCAATCGGGAGATCTCCCAATCAGGATATTTCTTGTCATTATAATCCACAATGTATTTTTCCAAATTCAAATCTCTCTAAAGAAATACATAACGGTGAAATAGGTTGAAGTCAAAAGTAGGAAAAATGCATGCGAAATATTCTTATTGATTGGTACAACAGAACTATACAATTATTGTCTCTATTTTTAACAACGCAAATTTGACTTTCACAAGGGATTTTTCAAATAATCTTTAAAAATTCATTGCAATAGTTTCTGAAGAGCAAAGTATACAACTTTAGAATAACATAATTTGAAATACAAAATATAAATTCACGACTAAAATTTTAAACAGTTTAACTGTTCAGGTCACTGCGCATTTCTCGATCTCCGAATCAGGAGATCTTCTGATCGGGAGCGTGGAACGGACTGTCTAAATTCTACTGGATTTAGCAAATTGTTAATAGGAAGTGTGCAGTACGATAACTCATATAAACCTAATCAATTCCGAAACAAAATATACAAATCTAGAAACCTTTCTTAAATTCAAAATGAATTACAATTTATTTATCAACTATAAAGACATCCATAAATAGTTTTCAAAGAGAAAAGCCCAGGGGAGGGAGGGGGGGGACACTTCCATATATAAGGTATATATATATATATATATATATATATATATATATATATATATATATATATATATATATATATATATATATATATATATATATATATATATATATATATATATATATATATATATATATATATATATATATATATATATATATATATATATATATATATATATATATATATATATATATATATATATATATATATATATATATATATATATATATATACATATATATATATATATATATATATATATATATATACATATACATATATATATATATATATATATTTATATATATATATATATATATATATATATATATATATATATATATATATACATACATATATATATATATATATATATATATATATATATATATATATATATATATATATATATATATATATATATATATATATATATATATATATATATATATATATATTATATATATATATATATATATATATATATATATATATATATATATATATATATATATCTATCTATATATATATATATATATATATATATATATATATATATATATATATATATATATATATATATATATATATATATATATATATATATATATATATATATATATACATAGATATCTATATATAAACATATATGTGTGTGTGTACGTGTGTGTGTGCCACCCGAGCATGTGTCTTTTTTCATCATTTTCGTAGTGCAGGTCCCCAAAAATGAGGTTTTACAGTGTGAATTTTGTACTGCTGGTCCATTTTTACAATATTTTCGTTGAATACTCCTACTACATTTATCAAAATTGACTTCTTTCAAACTGCGGGTTTAAAAATTGTTTAATTTCATACTGCAGCTACCAAAATATTTTAGTTTGTCAATCAGCAGTCAGTGCGCATTAAAAAAAAGTATTCAAACAATGCATGCATTGTGTAGGGTTGCGCCAGGATTTCCCTAATAACTAGGACTATAACATTTTACATCGGACCTCCCTGGTAAAATCAAAATCCATAACCAAAATCGAGTTCGTGGCCAATGCTTCTTTAAGTTGTATGGCCCGTATACCCCGAATATTGTTCTTAATAAATTTAGGTGTTTTATATCGAATTAAAATCAAAATACGATAAGTTAAATCGCGCAAGATAAAATATTAAATGATGTCCTCACCATAATTTCTGGATTAAAATAACGTAAGATTGACCAACTTCAACTTCACTGTCAACACAATCATCCGTTGGACCAAATCCTGAGATATTCAGCATAGCCTCGAAAGCGTAACCTTTGAAAACACATTCTATTTGAACCTCTGCTATGTAATGCCCCTCTCCCGAGTAGGGTCGAGATGGGTCCCTACCGTTTCTTAGTCTTAAAACGTTTCCTTGAATAATATATTCCGGCCCATTCTCATAGTGTTTCGAAATACGTTCTATAAATCTCATGGGCACCCAATCATCATCCTGACTGTCACAATCTCGCTTTGTTCGATGTTTGATAAGATTATTTAAAATAAATAGATCATCACTTTGCGAGTTTGTAAGAATACGTAGTCTTGCTGAATCAATTTGATGTTTTCGATGTGGTTTTCCATAGCAAATACAAACAATAGAAACTGTAAGAACAAATGATTGACTTAAGTATGAATTCCACGGTTGTGTTGCCATTTTAACAATTTCATTCCAGAAGTTAAAAGTGAAAAATTTCTATATCTCCTCGAAATATGAGACAATGGTTTTGATTTTTGATTCCTCCATATTACTATATTTCCTGCAATTTCCTGATATTACGCTCTCGCTCCGAAGTGTTGCAACGCTGGGCACAATTTTGAGTTTGATTGTTAAATATGCCTTTAGTGCAAACATGACATTTAACAATGCAAATAGTTATTTTTTTATATTTCCCAAAACACCATAAGTGTCCTGAACCGAACTTATGGATGACGTTTTTAAGCCAAAATACAAAATGTCATTTTGACAAAAATACTTAAAAGATCCAAAGATGTACGGGAAATCCCGACATCAGGTTAATATGACACCCATAAAGACACTTGTCGTGCGAGCGATGTGACACCCAAGGTCACAGAGCCCAACATTTAACATCCCAAGTCACTCACAAATCAACGACCTTGTGTGCTTCACGTGTGTGGAAGCTCTTTGGTCAGACCAGGAAGTTGTCTTAACAACTCCCTGGTCAGACTAGACACAAGATAACAGTTGAGGTGTGACAGTGAAATGAAGATGTTTCAAAAGAAAGAGTGGACTATATTTTTGCTGTATATATCGTGGAAAGTGCATTCGCAGTAAAACCAGGGAGATGTATCTAGACCGGGAGCCCAGACCGTTTTTTCAAATAAAAAGATACAAAAAGTTTGAATGTCAGGTCATGTCCATTTGGACCCAGGACTTACTAATCAATGCTACTGCCGGGTCACATCCTGTACCAGTAACCAGAAAGCACAAGATAGGGGGCAACAAAATGCATTTATTTAGCCAAAGAGATACACGGACACAATTTGTTGGATTATGCTCCAAAGAGGGTACTCATGCTGGCCATTACCATGGACAGCAATTTATGCCTGTACCAGGACCCATACAGTAGCCTTAAAGGGCCCATGTCCCTCAACTTGTTTATTCAGCCGAAAAGATACATGGAAGAATCTTTTTCTGTTAGAACCATTGTACCTTGGGGGTCACATAGATACCAATGACAGCAACTTCATCCTGTACCGGGACCCAGACAGTAGCCTTAAAGGGCCCATGTCCCTCAACTCATTCATTCAGCCGAAAAGATACATGGATGAATCTTCCTCTATTGGAACCATTATACCCGGAGGACACAAATTATCAATGACAGCAATTTGTATTCTGTAACGAGGCCTAGACAGTAAGCTTAAAGGATCATACACAGATACATAGTGTGTTATTAAGAATCAACTTTCTTCCATTTGAGGTTTCATGCATGGCGGTTGCAAAGATACCACTGTCTGCTACTTTGTCCCATATTGGGACCCAAACAGTAATCATCAAGGGTTGAATGGCCCTAACAGATAATTGAGTTGAAGTTATACGTGGGTAATACTTTTTACATTGGAACGATTGCACCATTACTTAACAAAAACACGAAACTACCATTACCAATACATGGTGGGAAGATACTGGAACCCTTAAACGAAGTAAATATTTTGATGAAAACAACATTCTGACAAATTGTAAAAAAAATATTTTAGTGGTAAAAACTTTATTGAAAGTGTAACTTTTTAACTTTTAGAAATATGGTTTTCTCTAACAACAGAAGAAAATAAATGTACCGAAAGTAAACGTGGATGTGGGCAATATTTACAACAAATTGTATGCCTGTTATAATATAAAAGAAACTAAATAAAGATTGCCCAAAGCTGGGTGGGTCAGTTTTGCTTGAACTACTAACAACTCTGGATTGAACATTGAACAGTTTTGTTTGCTTTTGAGGGGGTAGGGGGATAGAGGGTGAAAGTGTTGAAGGCAATGCTATGAAGATATTTTGAGATGTGCATTTTATGTACCCTCTATGATTTTTGATTTGAAAACCTTTCTCTCCAAACCTATTAAATAGAAGTTAGGGAATGGTTGTATATATATATATATATATACATATATATATATATATATATATATATATATATATATATATATATATATATATATATATATATATATATATATATATATATATATATATATATATATATATATATATATATATATATATGTATATATATGTATATATATATATATATATATATATATATATATATATATATATATATATATATATATATATATATGTATATATATATACATATATATATATATATATATATATATATATATATATATATATATATATATATATATATATATATATATATATATATATATATATATATATATATATATATATATATATATATATATATATATATATATATATATATTCTAGCCTTCATGCAACCTTACCATTAAATATTGATACTTTTTAATGTGTTAGAAATTAACAAGAAAACGAAATAATTTTAGTGTTTGCAATGACATGAGAAGCATAATAAATCCTTTATTTGTGCTTGATAAATAGGTTGTGGGTATGGTTTATGTTAAATAAGATTTGTTTCATCTCACAGTAGAATGAAGCATTTTTGTTTGACAAATATTTTCAACAAATTGTATGCCTGTTATAATAAAAAATAAATAATGATCGCCTAAAGCTGGGTGGGTAAGCTTTGCTTGAACTATTAACAACTCTAGATTGAGCAACTGTTTTGTTTCTTTTTTTTGAGGGGGCTGGGGCTGGATGGTGAGGGTGTTCAAGGGCGATGCTATGAAAATATTTTAAGATAAACATTTTTTGCTATGATTTTTGAGTTGATAACCTCTCCCTCTTGTCCAAACCTATCAAATAGAAGCTATAGAATGGCTGTGTATATGTTCTAGCATGCAAGCAACCTTACCCTTAAATATATATATTTTCTTTACTGTGTTAGAAATTAACAAGAAAATGAAACAATTTTAGTGTTTGCATTAACATAGTAAGCATAATACATCCCTTGTCTGTGCTTGATGAATAAGTTGTTGGTATGGTTTATGTTATATAAAATAAAGATAACAAATTCATATCACAGGAATATTAATGAATCATGAATGAGGCATTTTTCGTTTTTTGTTTTAGCCATTTATAAAACTGTCAAATGGATCAAAATCAGTAGAGTACAAATTATGGATGGTATCATAACAAATTAGCAATGACTTGTGTGCATTGATAATTAAGTTCAAAATGAGTTCTTCTTCTTCTTCTTCTTTTTTCCATTCGCTGTCACAATCATCACTCCATGGCCGGTCATTCAAGTTAATGTCATTGTCCAAAAAGTTCTCAATTAGAGTGTCTTCAAATTTGCATTAATCGCTTTCTGTATCAACGGGCATGGCATGTTGTAGCTTTGTGTCGTCATCACTGATCATGGTGCCCGGAAGAGATGATCCCGCAAACCAGTAATGAACATAGCGGCCATCCTCATTAGCGACCTATCCGAAATTCAGTGGATGTAAGCCTTTCGTTGGTTGAGAGGTATGAGCTCGTCTCCACATCATAGCTATATAGTTAGCACGTGGTAGATGTTGCGCTAGTGCTTTCTCACAGGGTGGTAAGGACGAACAATTGATTCTTTTTACCTAAATATCTTTCTTCTTGTTGCCTGTCATTTGATGAAAGACTGGTACCTGGCCTCGTTGATGTTACTTAATTGCTTAAAGCCATACATTCTGCACATATAAGCGGTGCTCGCAGGTTTACCTATGGCATCATGACACAATGACCTAAGTGCTAAAATGTGATTTCTGTCTTTCTCCAAATAACTGAATGGTACTGACTTGCCTTTTCTGTAGAATGCAGATTTAAAGTCACACCCAGTGAGTGCATGGAAATCGATAAGTGCTTCAGTCAATCCTGTTTGCTTCCTTCCCAGCTCTCTCTAAATGTCGGTAACATTGATTAGCCTTCTGTTCTTCGATGAATTGAAGTCTATCACAATCTCTGATGTTTTTGGCATTTTTGAGGCAAGCGCTACCAGAATGATGAGTACATCAGTAACAGACGATCGAACCATTACCTTTATTTTTGAGTATGGAATGCCATGAGTGTGTCAGCCTTTTTATGCCTTCCCTGAAACTCTGCTGGTTCTTCATCTATCAGCATGTCCATTGTGTTTACGTTCCGCTTGAGACACTTACCACCATGGGAAATATATCCAGTCTTGCTACCAATAATTGGAGTATAATACTCTTCCTGGATCTCCTCTAATAGGAATTGAACAAGTGTTTCCTTGAATGCACCATTGTTTAGCAAGTGGATGCCTTTTCTCTGCTGCTGTTGTTCCGCCCTGTAATGATAAATGTGTTTATCTCATCACTTGTAGAACCTCTACTCAGCCTTTCAGCATCTTTGATAGATGGCGTCATACTTATCCAGCAATAGATGAACGAAATCCCCACTGGCAGAACAAACCTTCACCATGATATCTGTAACCACTTTGCCATAAGTTGATTTGTTATGACGGGGCAAAACTTCATTGAGAACAAGTCCACCATCGAAAAGGGTGGCATTGATCACAGAATCTGAAGCATTATCCTGGCTTGATGTTGGTAGTTTGGATTCTATAGGAGCTTGGTAGGTTTGCTTTATTTGTTTTCGTTGGAGTGCCATCAGCATGATTCTCAGTGATTGCGAAACAAAGTACATCATGTAAATCGATGTAAGACTTCGATAACAGATAGCCGAATGCATCACGGACACCTTCAACTGCTGCTAGAGCCTTCTTCTCTTGAGGGTTTTCTTTTCTTATTTGCTGCAGCAAAGTTTTGAACCTTCACACGCTTGACAGTCATCAGAAATCGGGTTTCATCTTTGACGCATTCTTTATGGAACTCCTGCCTCATGTTTGCTCCTCTCTGCAGTGTTCCTAAAAAGTAAGTACTGGTCGTTGGAGTAGCAGTCTTTCCAGTGGCAATAATCACGAATTGTGAATGGATCACATGTTGTAGAGCGAAGCACTTTGAGGAACCTTTCTGCATCATTATTGTCCCGCCGAATCCTCCACTTGCGTAACTGCTTAGCTGGGGTTTCACCAGGTTGGATGTTACTCATCTCTTTCATCTCAGTCACAGCCATACTTCGTTGAGTCAGTCCATAGAAGTGTTACTCCCTCTTGACTTCACTTGTCTCCTGAAGGAATTTTAGCTTGCATGAATTGTGATAGTGCTACTAAGTCTTCGGAACCTAGAGCTAACACTCTCTGACTATACCCCATCTTGCGTTTTGAGGCATTGATAATAACATCACTAGCTTCCATCGTCTCTATCTTTTAGAGCTTTTCAAAATTAGACCCACCCAAAATTGTTTTTTGTCTTCGCTTTATATTTTATCAGAAGATACAGCAGTGTCCTAAGACCCCCTTTGGATCTGAATGTGACAAGTCAGATTTAGAGCGCATGGGTTTCTTTTCTTGTTGTTTGCTTTGGGCTTCTTTACATATTTTTGTGTCTTTCTTTTCACAGCACATTATCAACTGTGGCAATCTGTATGAAAGTACAAACCACTGGTTGCGTCCACAGACAGAATGTCTTGTGTAGCTTTCGCAAAGTGATCGCTAGTTAATGACCTTCTCCGTTCTGCGGCTCTTCGTGGGGTGTCCTGTGATTTGTATTTCTTACCCCCTGTTTCTCATTATTGTTTCTCTTACAAATGATTAATGGCTGCAAGACAAATACATGAAGTTGACATTGAATATTTTCACCCTCTCAAAACCTTGCACGTTTATAAATTGATGTTGCTTTTTTCGTTTGGTCATTAAAGCAATAATAGACGGAAAACCAAGGCCTGCTGGAACATCATTAATATAGCTATGCAGATAGTTTACGCTTTGTGAACTTAAAAATAAGAAACCAAATTATGTTGATCAGAACGAGCCTCTTATAGTAGGGATATTTTACTTTAGTTACATAACTCTGATCAAAGGAATGTCAAATTAACACTTCAAAGAAGACAAGGCTATGGCAATTCAATTCCTTTTTTATTTTTTTTATTTCACGTCATCTTTACAAATGTGTATCAAAGAGCAGAAAATAGAATAAGTGGAGGAAGGCCACCTTTACAAAATAAGACACACAGTTAATACCAATCCCTAAAAAAGGGGAATTGAACACAAGTCAAAAACAAGTTAGGCAACTTAAAACCATTGAAATATATGGTATGGTAATTATACTAGGGAGGTAGGTGCCACTTTGATCATACCATGAAAACAACTTATCCCTGGATCATACCATATCAGCTATAATGAGGGATAGTGAAATACTTATTGACTTGGAAGTGCCATTGATGGCACTTCTCGCACTGATGCATGCATGACCATGGAATTACACCATCGATGCATATTACCAATTCAAAATAGATAGGAGAGGCATTTACCAAGGATTGGTTTACACAGGGACCTGGTTATTTGATATTTTGTTTCTCATATGCATTTTTCGTCACGGATTATTAGTTCGTCAAAATTTTGCATGTGCACGAGCAAGTCATGGAATGATTACAGGTTAGGTGCTATAAGACTGCCTATGGATTATAACAGTAGAAAATGGATTTAATCAGAATTTATATAATGTAATAGATTTAAAGGAAAACTTAACCCAAAAGTTAGTGCATCTTTCCAATAAGAACAACATAAACCTGGGTCAAATTTAAGTACATAATCTATTATTGTTCAGCTTCTTTGGGCCCCCATTCAGCTTAGGCCTCGGTCCATGTATAAGCTATCAGTCCGTGTACGAGCGGTCAGTCCGTGGATATAGAGGAAGCTCTTGTTGTGTCTGAGTGGGCTATTTTTCTATGGGCTTGTCCCTGTTCCTCTGGGAACGGATATTCTTTAAAATGGGACATAGGTTATGTTTAGTGAGTTGAGTTATCTCAGTGTTAAGTCTTCAGTATTTGGAGTGTCATAGATTGAGTTAATGGATTTGTTGGTTTGTTGTTCTGGGATATGTTGACCAGGTCGGCTTGAGGTTGGTGTTTGGTGGCTTTCGAAGTGTTTGGTGGGGTGAGGGGGGGGGGGGGTCTTGGATAAGAAAGATAGGTTGGGATAGAGGTGGAGGTGGATGTAGATTGTGTAGCGGGTATGGTTGGGTTGTTGGCAGGGATCTTAGGGCCCAAAGTTTAGTCCTGATTCAATGTTGAGTTGGTTTGTATAGACCATACTTGAAATAACAACCATAGGGGTCATTAGTGTTAGGCTGCATAAGGATGTTTGATTTTTATTTAAATACTTGCCCATTCCTGGTCATAAACCTCTTAAAAATTTCCAGATAAATTCCTTGAGAATCCATTTCCTGCAAAAAAATATTTTAAAACTCTCCTCCTTGGGTGCAAAATCAGCGAAAATTTGAGACACTTTTTGAGGAAATAAAATGAAACTCAACTAATGTCCATTTTTATTATCAAAATCAAGTTATATCACACTATTTACATCTAATTATCAACACAAATGATATTTGGAGGGAAAATATCCTTCTAACAATTGTTGAACATTAGCCATTTATTAATTAATATCTCAATGAATTTGATGTGAAGCTGCAGACAAAAAGGATTGACTTAAGTCTAACATGGCTTTTAGAATAGCTTTAATTTTACTTCAATTTTGCATCTAAAGAGGAACGTTTTTGAACAGTTTTGCAGGGAATGGATCGCTAAGGAATTTATCTTGCCGTTTCTAAACAGTTTCATGGGCACCAGGGGTGTAGCCCGATTTTCGGATGGAGGAGGAGGGGGTGTCGCCAAGGGATATATTTAGACCTTTTAGCATATTTTCTAGACCATTTTTGCAGGAAATGGATTGCTAAGGAATTTATCTTGCGGTTTCTAACAGTTTCATGAGCAGCAGGGGTGTAGCCAGAATTTCGGAGGGGAGGGGGTCGCCAAGGGAAATATTTTGACCTTTTAGCATATTTTCTGGACCTTTTTACCATTGCCGTTTTACTTCAGGGGGCGGGGGTCGTACGACCCTGTTGCCCTCCCCCCTCCCCTTTCACCCACCTAGCTACACGCTACACCCATGACTAGGGATTCAGTAGTTTTAAAAATATAAACCAAATTTGAGTTTTTTGTATGCAGACTAACACTGATGACCCCTATGGTTGCCATTCCAAGTGTGACATATACATTTTTATGAGCATTCTAGACAGTAGCGCAACTACAGTAGGGGGAGGGGCATGGAAAATTTGACGCTTGAGGTCCCATAATAAACATATCGCAATATCTTTCTTCACAATGCTCAGGGTCCAAAATATTTGCTCGGGCATTCGGGTCCTTAGGAGACGGGGGTTAGTTGAGCCAATTTTTACATTTACATTTATTGTAACGACACCAATAGGCACATGTACAATGTAAGTTGTACCATGAATAGTTTACCTATTTGTCTCAGTGCTGACGCTGTAGTAAGTAATTAGTCATCAACATCATAAATAATGTCCATGTTTTGGCTTAAAGGAGCACCAGACCAAAAAGTGAGGGCATATTTTTGTGGGTCCTCAAAAAATCAAATGCTTATCTAGCATGCAACGGTATACCAAATTTCTGATTAATATAAATATTCAAGTGATCTTTGCCCTCACGTCGTCTGTGGGCTATGGAAGCACTAAAGTTTATCGATCTGCTGTGGATAGCATATCTGTGAAATTTGCCAAAATGAACGCCCCCACTGTTTGGTCTGGTGCTCTTTCAACTTACCTTAATTTAACGTGGGTCAATTTGAGCTAGACATGAGGTGAGTTGGGCCAGAAGGAGAAAGATGAGCCAGTTACATGCTTTTGTTGAAACAATGCTTTATTGAGATGGAATAATTGGACACAACTTAAGTTATGTACGCAAAGATTAGGTACATTAATTATCATTATGAACCCATTTCTTTTCTCAAGGGTATTTAAGATTTGAAATTTATAATATTGCATAAAGCTTTACAGCTTTAGCGTTAGGAAAGCAAAGCGCCATGGGAAATATCACAAAATGTCGATGTTCATGTCACGAAAAGTATTTAATTTAAGGAACTTTTTGGTGTTTTATATTAGGATCTCTCCCGGACTGATCATTCGTTGATCATTTTTGACAAGATTTAGAATTAAATTGAATTGCAAATAACGTGCAAAACCACAGCTTTAGTTATGCCAAAGATGACATAAGTCCTAATTGACTGGGACTAATTATCGGTTTAATAACAACATTTTAAATCAAATTAATAGACAAATTCAAATTAATAGACATATTCAAATTAATAGATTTATATTCGATTAAACAACAATGAGGTTAGGAATATTTAAATCTATAATTGTATTTCCTGAAATAAGGTATATTTTAATAGGTACCAGGTTTTAAGAGATTGCTGAGCCATCTTCCAGTTCCAGGGAACGGCATAGTATGTAACGCTTGTTCCAGGGAAACTTACCACTACAATCATATAGCATACCGCTATAATCACCGCACTTATCAATCAGGTTAATTAGAGACAATATAGTACATGCTGTGCAAATCTTTAAAAAGTGATCCAATAGAAATGATCTCATCTTGGTCACTCAGTTGTGAATCCTTTTTAGTTGGAATATTTCGCCGGAAGATGTATGTCATGTTTCATGCGGAGCGTTTAAAACAAAACAATCAGGCATGGATGATCGAACGGGCCAAAAGATGAAGTTGCAAAAAGCAATAAATTGATGAAATGTGGGTTCTACATTCTGTCAGATAGCATCTTCCCATAAATCACGCGCGTTAAGATAGAAGACAACCTCTGACGTCACAATATCGTTTCTGATATAATATAACATAACAAACGTTGTCGCGCATTATATACATTTGTTGTATATTGCTAGTTTTCAAGATGGTAGCTCGGATTTGCATGTATTACTTTCTCGTGCTAGTCAAGTTCAATGAGCCACAATGAACACTAATGATACGTTGCCAATAGCAGGTACATTATATTCGATTGATATATACGAAACACACAGTTAGGAATTAGGATTCCCTGAACTCTTATCTAGTCATAATGGAAGGTTCATGTCGGCAATAGCTATCAGTATCAACTCATCTTTACAAGCAGTCCGGAAGCATGCTTATTAATAGGAACTTTTATAACACACAAGAATAATGAAGTCATGCAGCCATATTGTTCAGATGTAGCGATAACATGTCATAGTTTCTATTTTACATCCTTGAAGTATTAAAAATCATTGCGTTGAAAAATATTTGAATTTTTAAAATGGCCGTTTCGCGCCTAAAAGCTAAGCTCTATTGTCTATTTTATCTAACATTTCAAAAACGACGTGGTCAACATATCAAATGGGAGTGGAAAAGTTGTAGCCATGACAGTAATGAAGGTATTTTCATAAGTTTTAATTTTCCACGTAGCAAAATGTTCCCATTAATAGGAGCATTTATTTTCCTATTAATAGGCATGCTACCGGAATGACAAATAGCATGGTGTGCCTGAAATTAGTGCAGCTAAGGAATTCAATTTATTTTCTTTATAAGAAAAAATATTTTCATTGTCAGAAATATGGATAAATTATTTGATATCTCCTCTTTGTATTCATGATAAATTCACAGAAGCTTGATAATTACTTATTCAGATATTTATCAAAAGAAAAAAGTAGTTTCGTTTGTTTCGGCAAAATTGAATGTATTGTAACTTCCCCAAAGTGTTTTCACGATTGCGTTGGTAATAGATTAGTTTAAGTTCAATGATGGTTGTAGTCTTATACCTTTTCACTACTTCCAAGTCCTAGTACAACATTCATTGCGTAGATGGTGTAACCATTCATAGTCGTTAGTCGACCCTATACCTATTTCATTTATTACACCGTAAACTCATAACACTGTGAACCCATAAAGCAAATCCACGAACTTCATTTGATATGAGAATTCATGAGACAATTAGAAGTGATGGAGTTGTAACTCAAGTGACCTGTGGAGGTGTGTGGGCCAGACTTTTTTTAGAAGTGCTAGACCCTGACAGAACTACCAGATCTAGATAGGCCATGCATAACCGTCCTTAATGCTGAACATGTGGTACCATAGTTCATTGTGTAGTCGTGACATCTGAACAATATAGCTGCATGACTTCAATATTCTCGTGTGTTATAAATGTTCCTCTTAATAGGCACGCTTCCGGACTGTCATAGATCATCAAATCAAATTATTTTCATAAAAATAAAACAACTTTTAGATATTATACGTCAGGCGTACCTGCCAATTTAAAAATTGTCATTGTTATTAGGATTCCTTATCAAGGAATCTGATATAATTTACTGGTTCAGGTTATTTTGCTTTAAAACAATTTAGCCAATGTTACATCCACCGAGTCCATCTGTCCATAAATCTCTTGAAGAGAGATTGGGTATCAGCCTGCCGCAACGGGTGATTTGTAACGTTCGCTATTATAGTATCGCCATATAAATATGTATCGGCGTTTTAGCTTTTCGCAAAGAATTGTTAATGAGTGGAATGGTTTGCCTGAGTGGGTAGTTAGCCCCAATTCTATTCACAATTTCAAAGTCAACATTGATAAGTTCTTTACTAACTCTGGGCTTTTTTTTTTGTGTGTGGGGTGGTGGTGCTGTTAGTTTGGGCTTTTTATGGGGTGACTAAGTTGCCCTTCTTAGCACGTAATCTTGTTATTTTATGTTAAGTTATGTATTTACTTTTGTGTTAATAACATTCAGAAAGGGTAAATTCATTCAGCTGATAAATTCACCCAGCTGATAAATTCACTCAGCTGATAAATTCACCCAGCTGATAAATTTACCCAGCTGATAAATTCACCCAGCTGATAAATTCACCCAGCTAAAAAAATCACCCAGCTGATAAATTCACCCAGCTGATAAAATCACCAGCTGATAAATTCACCCAGCTGATAAATTCACCCAGCTGATAAATTCACCCAGCTGATAAATTCACCCAGCTGATACATTCACCCAGCTGATAAATTCACCCAGCTGATAAATTCACCCAGCTGATAAATTCACCCAGCTGAGCTGATAAATTCACCCAGCTGAGCTGATAAATTCACCCAGCTGAGCTGATAAATTCACCCAGCTGAGCTGATAAATTCACCCAGCTGAGCTGATAAATTCACCCAGCTGAGCTGATAAATTCACCCAGCTGAGCTGATAAATTCACCCAGCTGAGCTGATAAATTCACCCAGCTGAGCTGATAAATTCACCCAGCTGAGCTGATAAATTCACCCAGCTGAGCTGATAAATTCACCCAGCTGAGCTGATAAATTCACCCAGCTGAGCTGATAAATTCACCCAGCTGAGCTGATAAATTCAGCTGAGCTGATAAATTCAGCTGAGCTGATAAATTCACCCAGCTGAGCTGATAAATTCTGAGCTGATAAATTCACCCAGCTGAGCTGATAAATTCACCCAGCTGAGCTGATAAATTCACCCAGCTGAGCTGATAAATTCACCCAGCTGAGCTGATAAATTCACCCAGCTGAGCTGATAAATTCACCCAGCTGAGCTGATAAATTCACCCAGCTGAGCTGATAAATTCACCCAGCTGATAATTAGAAGCTACTGAAACACGAGAAAACAAAGAGAGAGGAAACCTACATTACCCAAAAGATCCAGAAGCAGTTTGAGGATTTTTTGATTTGCAGGTTATTGTTATGTTCTGATTATTACAATAGTCATTAATCATAAAAAGATACAAATCACTTTAAGCCATCACATTCCTTAGCTTAATATGACAGATGCGTCAGCCTAATAGCAAAAGATATGTTAGATGTATACGTTTGAGGCAGGAGAAGTGTAGGTTAGTTTATACCACGAATTGCGTAGTTCAATAATTCATGTCACCTTTCACTATACAGCTATATGACATTATCATTTGGTCATGGGCAGTACATTATATTTCACGGTACATTATGAAAACCATGATTACAACCCTCGGATTTTGGAGAACTTAGCTGTGGTGCATATAAATCGGTTAACGTTACCTCTATAGAAAGAGACAGATATCTATCAGCAAATGGAGTCACGTGGTCAACCTTAATAACAATTCCAGATTCAGTGTTCTACGTTATTTTAAAGAGAGAGGCTCGTCTCAGTAAAATACGGTAAAAATGGGGGATACTTTATTTTGACGTCACTTCCGGTTGTGGAGGCAAGATCCGATCCTAATGTCTGTTTGTGCCACACAGTACAGCCAGACACTAGCATGTACGTTGTGTGTGCAGAATTACATACACAGCGCATTACGTTACTGTGACGAGAAACTTATTTGGGTTTTTTTCAATGCTTTTTTGTCAGAAAGCGAAAGTGAAATTTTAGTATTATAATACTACAATGATAATCACCAAATAAAGATTACTGAGAAAAAAAAAAGGAAGAAGATGAAAGCAAAAAGTCAAAATAAACGACTCTACCGGGGCTTGAACTCACGGCATGATTTGAAAAAAAGACATTGCTAGCGATCGCCGCAAGCATCTGAGCTATCTCATATGGTAACCTTTAAACGTTATAAATAACTATATACTTTGCAATACAAGACGACAAATAGCGCAGCAAAATTTCAACCAATCAAAAATTCTGAAAGGAATTCTTAATATTGTGCACATATGACGATATCGCCTCTTTAATGGTTTTCAAGTTCCATCTTTGATATTAGATATCCCCTTTGTGAATATTATTTTTTTTGAATATGAAATCATCTTCTTTACTAACTTACGAAAGAAAATAGATTTCTTTGCTTCAAGCTGTTTTGCTTTCTGATTAACAGATTAAAATACATGCATACAAATACAAAGGATAAACATTTTGTTTGGGAAATATTGCAGAATAAGTAATGTTTATTCGATATTCGTACAATGTCTTTACGACAGAAAAAGAAGGACCTTGCGTTTCAGTCAGAATGAGACAAAAGGGATGTTAACAGCTTCTCGATAGCATTCTTGGAGCACTGTTCTCTCGAGAATGTTGCACTTTTGCATTTTTAGAAAATAGCCCTAAAATTGAGACAGCTGTCTCCTTGTTTGACAGCATACCAAGTCTTCGATAATAATGCCGGAATCTAATTCATATTTCCTTTATTTGAAAGGTATGCTACTCTCCTCTTAACGACAATTCCCAATTCTATTACCTCCTGTTCTGACCCATGTCTTCCTTTTCCGCTAAGAACTAAGGTGTGTTATGAACATCAATTTCAAGGTATGTTGTGTTGTTCATTTTGCTTACGTCAAATGCTGGAGTGTGAAAAGATTTTTAGAACATTATGACGCATATGGTGCGCCTAGTGTGTCATAAGTCCTGAAATCGACATATATTGATGTAATCCTACATATGCAGATTAAATTCTCATATGCAGGTTTCTCGCTCTGTGATTGGAGGAAATTGAATATCTCAAACTATTTGCATGATATTGCCATATCTCTCCCGAAACCTGCAAATATCTCCTGAAACTGACATATGATGACTTACTGTTACATATGCAGGTTTCACACTCTACCAAATTGAACTAATCTGAAGCTATTTGTATGAAATCGTCATATATCACCTGGTTCAATTCTACATATGCCGATTTGCATATCTCTCGCAAAACCTATCTCTCATGAAACCTGTATATCATCTCTCATAAAACCCGCATATCTCTCATGCAATCTGCATATTTCTCGTGAAACCTGCGTATCTCTCGTGAAACCTGCATATCTCTCGTGAAGCCTGAATATCTCTCGTGAAACATGCACATCTCTCATGCAACCTGCATATCTCTCGTGAAACCTGCATGTCTCTCGTGAAGCCTGCATATCTTTCATGAAGCCTACATATTTCTCGTGCAACCTGCATATTTTCTATATGTCGATTTCAGGACTTATGGCACACTATTGGCGCACCACATACGTGTATGACGGCTACATTTGCTTGCGTGTTAAGTTCTGCTTGTAACGTTAATTATCACGTTTAAATCATAAACGTACTTAGTTTCTCTCAATTTCACTGACTCAACTTTTTAGAAATCTTTCTTTCTGTCAGGAAGATGAATGGCCAGTTTGATACCAATTACGAAAACGAAATCGAAAAATACAGAAGAAGTTTTATGTAGGCCTTACCACATTTGTGATTTTTAATATTTGCGTTTTGCCTTTAAAACGCTTTTATCAGTTCGGGAGCAACCCGAAAAACTGGCTTCTTTGAAATACCCCCCAAAAATTGGGCACTTTGATGTATTACGTCATCGCATGAGCCTACACATTTGTCTAGTCCACACTAAACATATGGGGTTTCTCATTTTCTGCTCCGGATTGTCCAAAATTTCAATGAATATCCTGAAATTTGGAGACGGATAGTAAATAGATGATACAAACTTTTTGCCGCTGTGAAAAAGCAACTGTGATTTTTTTAAAACAGCGGTAAAAAGTTTTTAATATCTATTTACTATCAGTCTCCAAAATTTCAGGATATCTATTAAAATTTTGGACAATCCGGAGTGGGTAACCTCATATGTTTAGTGTAAGCTCATGCGATGACGTAATACATAAAAGTACCCAATTCTTGGGTATTTAAAAGTACCCAGTTTTTCGGGTTGCTCCCGAACTTGACACTTGGATATACGAGAACCTAACTATATCCACAATCAAACAATAAAGTTTAGAGCAAGGGGAACATAAACTAGTCAACTTGGTAAACGGAAGATCTACGTACTTGTATAGACAAGATTTGATTAAAATCTTTTGAAGCCATTTAATAAAACCATGCCATACAAAAGCAGCTATTTAAATTTTCAGAATCAAAATCTGGATGGAAGTGGCATTCTTGTCATTTCCAAAGACTGCAATTGAGAGGAAAACACCGTAAGACATACATAAAATTTAAACTGTCATCTTTTCCATTAGTTCATACATCACAAATTTTGTATAATGATATCAAAAATGGTATAAATAAATGATATTAATGATATTTTGAAAAATACTGTACTAAAAGTACTGTTCTAATAATGCTATAGATGTTCTTTTTAAATTAAAGTGATCAACTTTCATCTTCACCCTAAAGGAGTACTTGACCGAAAAGTGGCTCTCATAATAAATCCAATACCGTTATTACAACTAGCGGTATCAAATATCATAATCATTACTAAGACCCGAGTACTCGATATTTGTACGTGTTTTTACATTAACTTTTTGGAATTTGTTCGCTTGTGGGCTGTTGTCAAATACCAAGTGTTTCGGTTACCAAATCTAAAAAAATTTTCAAGTGTTTTGATCCCAATATACGTTAAGCTATCGTAACCTAACCTAAACCCAATTCTAACCTATAGAAATGAGTAATTAATTATTAATGATTAATAATTAGTTGTTAATTACACATATATAAGTTCTCATCTAACTGGACTGAAACACTAACACTAAACTCTAACAACAGCCTTCGTTTGTTAAATACCAAGTAATTCTTGTCTGTTAAATACCAAGTGTTTCGGTTTAAAAACGCTCTCACTTTTTAAACGCCAGCGCCTTACTTCCTTATGGCATTACCAGGATGCAAGTTTAGATACACACATATGAAGGTATTGCAATGTGAATTTGACTCCTATTCGTACTGAATAGTTTGAAGAATTATGGGCATATTCACTTTTTCAGGTACGATGTACATTCTCGTGCGCTATTTAGGTAGCTCAGTTGGTAGAGCGCACGATGTAGAGGTCTCCAGTCAGGTCTAACCCGGTTTTCCACAGCTATGCAGACAAATATGCCGATCATCAAAGCAGAAGTACGTCGTTTGCAGCTCATGCTCCCCATTCAGCTGTTGAGAGAAGTGGCAATGGTTGAATGGCGCTCGCCGTCCTTCGGTGGTGGCGTCGGTCCCAGTAGTAGGACAGTCCCACCCTACCTGGGTCTCTGAGAAGAGAAGCGTGAAAACGCGGTGTTCACTCACTTCCCTGAGCAAATAGATGGATGATGCGCCGTTTGAGCAGCTCTCTCCTATGCTAAAGCTCTGTTTGTAAAGCGCTCTTAAATATACTTATATACAAAGGGCGCTATATAAAATAATTACTATTACCATCATAATGTACAATATGCTCACTATTAACATTATGATGTACATTATGCTCACTATTAACGGTATAACTATCAATATGTTCACTATTTACATTAGAATGTGCATTAAGCTTACTATTTACGGTATAACTATCAGTACATTATGATCACTATTTACACTGTTTATAGTATAATGTACTATACATTGTAATGTATATTACAGTACTAAATTACAGTATAATGTATATTACAGTATAATGTACAGTATGATAATGTACATTATGCTCACTATTTACAGTATGATAATGTACATTATGCTCACTATTAACAGTATGATAATGTACATATGCTCACTATTTACAGTATGATAATGTACATTATGCTCACTATTTACAGTATGATAATGTACATTATGCTCACTATTTACAGTATGATAATGTACATTATGCTCACTATTTACAGTATGATAATGTACATATGCTCACTATCTACAGTATGATAATGTACATATGCTCACTATTTACAGTATGATAATGTACATATGCACACTATTTACAGTATGATAATGTACATTATGCTCACTATCTACAGTATGATAATGTACATTATGCTCACTATCTACAGTATGATAATGTACATTATGCTCACTATTTACAGTATGATAATGTACATATGCTCACTATCTACAGTATGATAATGTACATATGCTCACTATCTACAGTATGATAATGTACAGTATGCTCACTATTTACAGTATGATAATGTACATTATGCTCACTATTTACAGTATGATAATGTACATATGCTCACTATTTACAGTATGATAATGTACATTATGCTCACTATTTACAGTATGATAATGTACATTATGCTCACTATTTACAGTATGATAATGTACATTATGCTCACTATTTACAGTATGATAATGTACATTATGCTCACTATTTACAGTATGATAATGTACATTATGCTCACTATTTACAGTATGATAATGTACATTATGCTCACTATTTACAGTATGATAATGTACATATGCTCACTATCTACAGTATGATAATGTACATTATGCTCACTATTTACAGTATGATAATGTACATATGCACACTATTTACAGTATGATAATGTACATTATGCTCACTATCTACAGTATGATAATGTACATTATGCTCACTATCTACAGTATGATAATGTACATTATGCTCACTATTTACAGTATGATAATGTACATATGCTCACTATCTACAGTATGATAATGTACATATGCTCACTATCTACAGTATGATAATGTACAGTATGCTCACTATTTACAGTATGATAATGTACAGTATGCTCACTATTTACAGTATGATAATGTACATATGCTCACTCGTTACAGTATAATGTACATTATGCTCACTATTTACAGTATGATAATGTACATATGCTCACTATCTACAGTATGATAATGTACATTATGCTCACTATTTACAGTATGATAATGTACAGTATGCTCACTATTTACAGTATGATAATGTACGGTATGCTCACTCGTTACAGTATAATGTACATTATGCTCACTATTTACAGTATGATAATGTACATATGCTCACTCGTTACAGTATAATGTACATTATGATAATGTACATTATGCACTATTTACAGTATGATAATGTACATTATGCTCACTATTTACAGTATGATAATGTACATTATGCTCACTATTTACAGTATGATAATGTACATTATGCTCACTATTTACAGTATGATAATGTACATATGCACACTATTTACAGTATGATAATGTACATATGCTCACTATTTACACTATGATAATGTACATTATGCTCACTATTTACAGCATGATAATGTACATTATGCTCACTCGTGACAGTATAATGCACATTATTATGTTCACTGTTTACAACGTAATGTACATTATGCTCACTATTTACAGTATAATTGACATAATGCGTTCACATTATACAGTTATAACTATATATTCTGTTCTGCGAACAAAGAAGTGGAAATGAAACATCTGTTCCTCATAGGATCATTAAGCCCACCCTTGTAGGTCTACGTCAGAAATATTTATTACTTAATGCCTACTTTATCAATCGGACAATCGTTCCTGTTCATAGGTCTATAGGTTATTGTCTCAAGTCGTTTGTTTTGGGGATTACCTGGGGAAAAATGTCAACAAACCGTAAGCGAGTCTAGTCCGTAAGACCCATGAGAGTTTACTGAACATCTACTACTCTGAAAGACATTCCAGACAAACATGAAGAAGGAGCTTGTCACGCAAAGGAAAATGCCACATCAGTCGTGTCCATAAAGGGATATGGTTTGCTGTGACTGAAAAATAAAAAACCAATGTTTATATTTATAATTTTCTCTGTGTGTAGGTTAACGTATAAATTGCTATCAGCTCGTCATGTTTGTTTGCTTTTATCAGTCTTCCATGTACATAAAAAAAACAATTTACAAAAGAAAACATATCGATATTTTTTTTCTGCGAAATGTAGGAACTTGTTTATATTTTGTCTGTTCGTGGGAGTTTTCATGACGTTGGAAATAGTTGACCTTTATTGTAATACATTTCCTACCCTAATGACGATATATATAAATAAATATATATATATATATATATAAATATATATATATATATATATATATATATATATATATATATATATATATATATATATATATATATATATATATATATATATATATATATATATATATATATATATATATATATATATATATATATATATATATATATATATATATATATATATATATATATATATATATATATATATATATATATATATATATATATATATATATATATATATATATATATATATATATATATATATATATATATATATATATATATATATATATATATATATATATATATATATATATATATATATATATATATATATATATATATATATATATATATATATATATATATATATATATATATAGTCTAGATGTGCATGAGTACCACCTAATCTGTCATTTAAAAAAAAAAGTTGTTACTTTACAAGCGAATGCATCTCCGTTGTTCTTCACTCTATGAAGGGAGTTTAAAAATAAACAAAACAAATATTTTGAGAAAACTTTTTTTTGCGTTGAAGTATGATTTCAGATGTTTTTCTTTAAGGAGCACTAGACTGAAAAGTGAGGGCACTTGTGTTTGCGAATATCACAAAGATATCATCCACAACAGATCGATAAACTTAATGCTTCCATAGCCCACAGACGACGTGAGGGCTAAGGTCAATTGAATATTCATATTAACCAGAAAATTGTAATACCGTTGTGTGCCAGATAAGCATTTGATTTTTTGAGGACCCCTAAAAATACGCCCTGACTTTTCTTCGGTCTAATGCTCCTTTAAAAGTTCAAGAGAGAGGTAGTGCTCCACCTGTACCTTCTTCGTTACGTCCCCGCCCCCCCTCCCCTCCCTTCCCGCCCCCTCCCCCCCAACTTGTGGATACTAATTACGGCCCTGTTTTATTTAGCGTAAGTACATCACTTTACTCGGTTCCTTCTTTGTTGTTGTACATTTAGCTTTAAAACATCTTTTCTGAAAATGACAGGTGTTGCAAAGACACTAGGTCAAAGAAATTCTAAGTCAGTAGTCGTTAATTTGAGAGAAAAAAATCTCTTGGGATTTTTGTTGGGTTCAAGAACCATGCTTCATTTCCTTAGTTTCATGTTAACATGACAAAGCGTGGGTTGAAATTAGAACAACTTATAACGTTTAAATCTATGAGTACATTTACAATTAATCATTGTTTGAGACTATAACCGTTTTATCAAAAGAATACTTAAAAGGTGTGAAATTTACTTCTTAATACATTTCAATTGAGCCCAGCTTATATTTGACATTAAATTGACCTTCAAACGATACCAATTTGTCGGTATCCCATTTTTTCAGATACATTATTTTCATTCACCAAAACCGTACACGCAGTTTAACGAACTTTGCGAAAGTAGTCCAGAGAGCAATTATTTGAAGGGGGTTGATTCCATCCTCAACACAGCGCATGCGTGGCGGGTTCAACCTGGTGACGCTAGTTGCAAAAACAGCAAATAGTGGATCACAAAGTTTACTAGAATCTGCTGGATTAAAGAACGGATCGAAGACGGGAACAGATTGCTACTAAGTTAGTTCGCTTACAAATGACCAAAACATTCAGTCCTTCATCCCTGTATCATTGGGCTTCACCGAGGCATAAACCACTTCTTACACAGATAAGTCATACTATGCCACTTGCAGAGCACTGATGAATGAGGTCACAGAACTAGTTAAGTGATCAAATATGTTTATCTTAAATGAGAGAGGACTTGAAAGGACACACATTATAGAGAAGAAACTAAACTTACGCGAAGATACCCAAATGAGAAACAAACCAGTCCGGTAGCATGCCTATTAATAGGAACATAAATGTTCCTATTAATGGGAACATTTTGCTACATGGAAGCCGCCATTTTGTGATATTTCCCATGATCCTTTGCTATCCTAACGTTAAAGCCTTATATGCAATGCTACATTTTTCAAATTTGAAATACGTCTGGGCAAAATATCTTTGCTAGGGGAAAATTAAAATTCATGAAATTACCTTCATATTTACTGTCATGGCTCAACCTTTCCACTCCTACTGTCCTATTTGATACGTTCACCACGTCGTTTTCAAAATATTAGATAAAATAGACAATAGAGCTTGGCTTATAGATGTAAAACGGCCATTTTGAAAATTCAAATGTTTTTTAACACAATGATTTTTAATATTTCAAGTACATAAATTTGAAATTATGACATTTCATGGCAACATCTGAACAATATGGTTGCATGACTTCAATATTCTCCTGTGTTATAAATGTTCCTATTAATAGGCATGGTTCCGGACTGACAAGCCGAATCTCGAATAACTCGTTAACGGCATGGGTATTTTTCATCAAATCCTACAATCCTATATTGCATTCCTAAGTGCATGAATAACGAATGGGGAAAATGGTAGTAGTGTAAGGAGGACTTTTGTCACGATGGAACCACATTCATCAATTTATATATTTGTGTGGTCAAAATCTGGACAACACCACAAACACGACGTAACACCAGGTGATTCGACAAATTTGACTGTAAGTTGCAGGAATGTCCAGTTTAAGTAGTGTGAATACAGCATTCTGCATTATTTCAGTAGAAACGACTGAATTTATCATTACATCACGTCCTAACAATAATTACTCTTTTTGCATACACTTTCTTGTATTTTTCCTGAGTGTTTGTGGCTTGAAACCCATTGAATATGTCACAAGAGTAGTAAAATGGAATCTAGCAAAGTAACAATAATTTAACACCTGAAAATAAACACATTGAAATAAAGATTCAATTGTGAATTGTTCTTTTAAATACTGTTATTGAGAAATATTTTTCAGCATATAAAAATGGCTTCAATAGCAAATCCTAGCAATATTTTACATGATCAGTGGATCAAATCGTAGATAAAAAGGACACTTTTTACGTCAACATTGGAGAACGGAATTTGAAGAAGGGTACTCAAAGATCCAAGGTTTTTTTCAGCATCCAACCAAAAAGCATATGTGGAAGCTCTTTGATCCAACGTCACTTCTTATATGAAACAAAGAGTCTTGAAACATCATTGGTCATTCATAACTATTCTCTAATAAACGCCCCCGGGGCGTTGCATTTGGAAAACAGGGGGCGTTTATTAGAGGGTAAAGTATGAAGAAAAAAATGTAACTTACAAAAGAACGGCAATTCCTTTAAGGCCTATAATATTAGTTTCTTCAAGCGATTTTTGTGTTTTTAGCATTATTGTGCATGGATTATTAATGGAATATACTCTTTGCATATTTTCTGCTTGGTTACGTTCGACTTACAGCCTTTTCAAGTCACATTTGGTAAGTTAAACGTACGTTGCTACATCCTGAAAGTATGAAAAATGACGGGGGGGGGGGGCGTTTATTAGAGAGGGGGCGTTTATTAGAGAAAATACGGTAATCATAATTTATCGTCTCTGTACTTAAAATACGCAGAACAGAAAATCAACATAGGCCTATTTCCATATACATTGCAGGACGCGGGCTTGGGTGAAAATGGCGATATCAAACAGTTTGAATTGGCTTGCGACAGACATTGGACATGTTGGAAGAAATTGTTCCGGTCACTCTAACTTGGTATGGTTGGTGAACTTGGTGTGGCTACGGAAACACCCAGTCTTCCGTAAATATGTACTGACGCTGTTCAGGATATGTGATCACGTATACACCCACCATGCTTGATAAGCATAATGTCTCCATTATAGGAACGATCAGGCACATCGCGTGATCCTAAACTACATTCATAATTCATAATGTTCCATTTTATGAATATTCATGATTCCTAGTGATACTCTACTCTTGAAAAAAGTCTGCACTTATTACTGCCCCTGAAAACGCAAATAAGATTATACTTTAATCGATAAAGAAACTATGTTATAATACAAAGCTCTCTCTCTGGATTGACCGTTTGCCAAAAATGACGGGAAGATGGGGATCACACACAATTACAACGTATAATCCATCAGGTACCACCCAGACATAGGATTTCTTTTTCTCCGTAACAAGTTAACAGCTGGTGTGCAGCTTTGCTTTTCGGTAAAGTTTAGAAACTTTTAAGAATTTTTTAATAACAACAAGTCTAACATTTATGACATTTATTCAAGAATGTAGAACACGCCATGAAGTAGTATTATTTATGTCATGATTTGCCACATATTCACAAAGGGTTAAAAGTCCATGTTTATTATTATAATTATTATTATTAAATTATGTTTATAGAGCACTTATTCTAAAAGAAAGCTCTAAGTACTTTACAAGAGCATGAAAAAATAAAAGTTAATTACTTATCAATACATAAAAAAAAAAAAAAAAAATGATTTAACACCTAAAATCCCTATAATAGGTCAAGAGCTAAAAATCAGCAGTATACGAATAAATTAATAATTAAGTTTTAAACGTTCAGTTCAGATACATGAATAAAAAAAGAAAAAAAAAAATCTTAAACACAAAATACTAAGAGAAAATAAAAAAGTTATCAAACAATTAAAATGCATTAAAAGGTGAAAGCTCTAGAGAAAAAAATAAAAGATATTTAAAAAGTTGAAATAAGTCACTGAAATACTGCTTAAAAAATGCGTTTTTAAATCACGTTTAAAAGAACTAAGTGATGGAGCATTTCTTATACATAAAAGAAGGATATTCCATTCTTTGGGGGCAAAAACTTCAAAGAAGCGATCGCCAGTTTTACTGATAGTTTTGGGAAGTTGGAGAAGATTTTGATTATAGGATCTAGGAGAGCGTACTGGTTTGTACGGTTGAATGAGTTCAATTAAATACTTTAAAGCGGTGCCTTGTAAACAATTAAAACAAAAAAACTAAAACTTTAAAATGCACGCGGCATTCTATGGGCAACCAGTGAAGTGTAAAAAGAATAGGTTTAAAATGGTCTCTTTAGCTAGTTCTCATGATTAATCTGGCAGCAGCATTCTGAACAACCTGTGGACGATGAATTAACGACTTAGTTACACCATTTAAAAGACTATTAGCGTAATCAATCCCAGAAATTACAAGAGCCTGTACAAGAGTCCATGTTGTATCAATATCTAAGAAGTGGCGGATTTAAGCAATAGAACGCAAATTATACATAGCACTTTGACATTTTGCAGTATTGAAATTATTTATGGACATTTCTGAATAAAAAACAGTGCCAAGGTTTTTCACTTTCGATGAGTTTTTTACTGTTACTCCATTAACATTTAACAATAAAGATGGCAGTTGTGTCAGGGAAAGTTAACTGCCAGTCAAAATTAATTCGGTTTTATCATCATTGAGTTTTAGAAAGTTAGTAAGCATCCATTTCTTGATGTTTTTTAAATAGTTTTCCAGACAATTAACTTGATCAGCAATATCTGAATTATCAAAACAAATGTAAAGTTGAATGTCATCAGTATAGAAATGATATTCAATGGAATAGCGCTGTATGATGTCAGCAAGGAGTGCAGTATACAAGGTAAACACACCGATGTCCAAAATAAATGTATCCGAGTCGAGACCATTAACTGTCACACGTTGAGATCTGTTCTCTAAGTAGGATTTTAGCCAGAGAAATGCACTGTTCTTGAGCCAAAACGAGTCGACAGGCGGTTCAAAAGAATACTATGATCCAAAGTATCAAATGCAGCGCTGAGGTCTAATAAGACGAGGGCCGTCATTTTCTTCTCTGTACATAGCCTCTAAGATGTCATTATGCACCCTAAGAAGAACAGTTTCTGTAGAATGGAAGCGACAGTAAGCTGACTGAAATCCTTCAGCTAGATTATGATCTGAGATGTATTTGTTAAGTTGTGAAGCCACCACTTTTTCGCAGAGTTTAGATATGAAGCTTAAAATGGTTTATCTCTATTTATCTACTTAGTAGAGACGCACAGTAAGTTGAAGACCGCAGTACTTTGACAAAATTTTGGAAAATATTTTATGCCACCAGCAAATGTTTGTTTTCGTTCTCGTTCTATACTGCAATACGACCCCCAATCCAACGACTGTCTACACCCCTGCAAACAGCCCTATGTTGTGAATGCAATGTGTGTCAATTGCATGATGGAAAATGCACTAGAATGTACCGCACCATTTGCATTTTTCCGTGCAAAACAAAATGGGGAAAGGAAGAAGAGCTCTTAAATCAAGGTACTTTTTTCAGTCATCACATGTTTCAAAACTTTGTTAGAGTAATCTGTACATAAACTGGGTAACAGGGTCAATTTGACGCCATGTATTATATTCATAAAATATGTTGATGTCAGTGCCGTGTCCACCGTGGCTATGAACCTATATATAGCCATCCGTCAGTCCATAGGTGTAGGAACTTGTGGGGGTTGGGGCTGCAGAGGCTTTTATGGGATGGGCGAAATGTTCTGAAAAACCAAAAAAAACATTATTATGATTTCAAAGATCAAAATATCACATGGATCCGAACGTCGCCAGAAAAAAAACAAAAAAACATTGGACTAATTTCTTATGTGCAATATTTGTCGTTGTGCGTAACTTTTGTCGTGGTGCATAACTTTTGTCGTGGTGCATAACTTTTGTCGTGGTGGATAACTTTTGTCGTGGTGCATAACTTTTGTCGTGGTGCATAACTTTTGTCTTGGTGCATAATTTTGCCGTTGTGAGGTGTTTTACCGTAGTGGGGTGCTTTTGCCGTTGTGGGGTGCGTTTGCCGTTGTGGGGTGCGTTTGCCGTAGTAAGGAGCTTTTGCCGTTGTGGGTGCTTTTTCCGTAGTGTGGTGCTTTTGCAGTAGTGGGTGCTTTTGCCGTTGTGGGGTGCGTTTGCCGTAGTGGGGTGCTTTTGCCGTAGTGGGGTGCTTTTTCCGTTATGGGGTGCTTTTGCCGTAGTGGGGTGCTTTTGTCGTAGTGGGGTGCTTTTGCTGTAGTGGGGATCTTTTTCCGTAGTGGGGTGGTTTTGTCGTAGTGGGGTGCTTTTTCCGTAGTGGGGTGGTTTGTCGTCGGGGCTTTTGCTGCTTCTTTTCCGTAGTGGGATGGTTTTGTCGTGGTGGGGTGCTTTTTCCGTAGTGGGATGCTTTTTCCGTAGTGGGATGCTTTTTCCGTAGTGGGGTGGTTTTGTCGTGGTGGGGTGCTTTTTCCGTAGTAAGGTGGTTTTGTCGTGGTGGGGTGCTTTTTCCGTAGTGGGGTGGTTTTGTCGTGGTGGGGTGCTTTTTCCGTAGTGGGGTGGTTTTGTCGTGGTGGGGTGCTTTTTCCGTAGTGGGGTGGTTTTGTCGTGGTGGGGTGGTTTTGCCGTGGTGGGACAGTGTTGCGTGACTTGGTTCACGGTATAAATTGGACCATTATATGCATACTTACCTTCATCCCTACACGTCACAACGACTTATTGGTATGACGGTAAAGCAAAAGCTGGGCAAATTATTTAACGAACTAGAACTCAATTTTTTTAATTTGTTCCTGAAAATGCTAAAAAAAAATACATTTTTATGATAATATGCATATTTCTGTGTTTATATTGTTGCCAGGGCTACAGAAGAACAAAATTGGCATAGCAGCTTATAAATCTAACTTTGTTCTTCAACCTTCATGAAATCTAGATCAGCCGCCATTGTTTGCCTTGACCGAAGATATAAAAGAGGCTATATTTGCTTGTAATCTCTTAATGTTCATATTTTGTTACCCGTCTTGCCCTAAAAATAAATTTTGAGGTAACAGAAGCCAAAATGATGGCATGACAATCTCGTTAAAACATATGGTGCAACCAAAGTCATTGGCATAATAGCCAAAAGTATGGGTACCAAATGTTTCATGCTCAGACTCATGTGTGACATGAAAGTGGGTTAAACCTTTTTCACTCGATTTATTGAAAACGACATCATTCCTTTCAAAGATACTTATTGGTGAATCAATTTCTGACCCCTTATAAAACATCTTTGTTTTGTTTTTAAGAGATGAAACAGTTATATGTCATTCATCAAAATACCATTTGATGCTTAGAATAATTCCCAGGTGTTCAATAAATGTCATAGGATGCAAGGTATTTTGGCTTAATTCTGTACAAAGAAGTAGCAGAACTTTTGAACCCCAAACAGGTATAAAAGGTGCGGTAAAATGTAAATTAAGATCTAAAAGAAAAGGTAAAATGATAATCGTTTTCGATACACAGACGGGTGTAATATATTTTGAGTTGGAAGGTGAAATCATGATTTGATTGCCAGAAATTGACTTGACTTCAACTCTGTAGTCAACTTGAAGAAGTAAGAAACCGTAATAGGTAACTCAGCCAGCATGAACAGTTGGGCCCATGCCTGACCTGGGCAGGGGCTTGCTAAATCGGGCCCACATGGCCCCGTGTGGGTTAAGCGTGAGCAAGCAAACAAGGTTTACATATGAGCTACCCACTTTAGGCCCATATGGGTTACACAAGGGCAATCACAAACTCTACCCACAAGTGCCCCATATTGGTACCGCAAGGGTCCCATGCAGGGCATACAACTGTGTGTGCTGGCTGGGAAAGTGGGTTGGTTGATGGGGAGAAAGTTTGCAAAGTGTAACTCATCAGATTGTCTCTTAGATCTTGTTTTAATTATCATTTTAGATTGAAATTCTAACCACGAACTGAATCCAATAAAACATTTTAATCAGCAACCGTATCATATCTCTGGTTACAACACGCGCCCTGAAATTAATCGAAGATTCAACTGTTTCTTTGCGGGAAGTTCAACATTCCACCACACACCACTCGTCATATCCAAAAAAGAACAATTGAATTTAATTGACATTTGAGATTTTGTTGGATGTAAGTCATGGAACCCTGGAGATCAAAGGTGAAAGGTTGAGTTGCATATGTTACTCTTAAGACCATTTACCAATAGGGTAGCTTATTGTAAAATTTATACAAAGACAAAAAAATCCTATTTCCTGTGCGTCCCACGAGGAGCGTAACCACTGAGTGACAACAAAATGACATTGAAACTTCAGTTTCAACCATTTATAAATTGAAATGACAGAATAAAAGTACTTTCTCATTATAAAAAATTAGATTTTTCTGAAAACAAGCTTAATTGTTTTTCTTGATTTATTAGTTTATTGTATTGGAAAAGAGAGGGCGTTTCACTGTCTATGAAATTTAAAAATCGTGAAGGCAAATTAATTTAAAGGATAGTTCAGTGGACAAGCAGGATTGGTGAAGAAACGACGAGGTCAAGAAACTAGTTCAGTATCTTCTTCCGTTAAGGAACTTTAAAGGATTAGTTTAGCCGTCAAGCAAGTCCATCTTATATGAGAAAGGACTTCAAAAGAAACAAAATAGTAAAGAAAGCGGTTAAAAATCTTATTCCGTTAAGGAGATATTCAAGTTTAAAGTTTGGTATCATTTCTATAGAAACGACTGAAATCAGACTAGTTGTAATGTCACAGCCTCAGATTCCTTAAAGTCTTTATGTATTTAAAAAAAAGTTTATTTGAAAAATTCCGTTTAAATTATTTTTCCTCAAACTTTCTGCAGGTGGTATATTATAAATACCCTTCCAAAATTCAGTTTCACTAATTTTTGACATATCCCATGGTTTTTAAGTCACAAACTCACAGGAAAAATTATGTTAGAATACATAAAGACTTTGAGCAATCTGAGGCTATGACATTACAAGTAGTCTGATTTCAGTCGTTTCTACAAAAATGATACCAAACTTAAAACTTGAATATCTCCTTAACGGAAAAAGATTTTAAATGCTTTCTTCACCATTTTGTATCTTTTGAAGTCCTCTTTCATATAAGATAAACTTACTTGACCACTGAACTAATCCATTAAGTTTAAGTTTAAAGTTATGTATGATTTGTATAGAGACGACAGGAATCTGACAACCTTAGATCCCTCAAAATCTTTCTGTATTCTGTCATATTCGATTCTGTGGCTTAAAAAAACCTTGGATATTTCAGGGAAGTATATTAGAACAGAATTCTAGTAAAGGTAACTATAATTTACCACCAGAAGAAAAGTTTGAAGAAAAATCATTTAGACAGTCATAGTGGCGCCAAATTTCAATGGTAGACTTACCACACCAGTCATTTCTACAAACATTATATAGAACTTTCAGTTTGAATGTTTTCTTCACATAATAAGATCTTGAAGTAGTTTCTTCACCATTTTGTTTCTATTCAAGTCCGCTTTCATATGAGATAAACTTGCTTGACCACTGAACTCATCCGTTGAGGAAGTATGGGCATCTAGAGGCAACATGGGCTTCATTTCTTTAAAATATAATCTTAACCACTAAAACAGAAAACAAATTCCATCAAAATTGGTTAAAAATTGACCAATTTACAGCATTTTTAATTATTGGGCAATATTCTGTGATATTAATGGGGGAAGGATCTTTTGTCACCTTTTGAAAAACCATCCTTTATCATTCCTCTGTTAAATTTGTTTAAAATATAGCATTGAACTAGGGGCAAATATTTTTTGGAGCTTGGTCATACCCTGAATCATCATCTAGAATATACATTCTAAATCTCACAATTAGCTGAATTTGAAGAACAGACTTAAAGAATTACATTAAGATTTTGAGATGTGTTCCTCCTACTATACTCTTACTATAACACACATTCCGCACAAATTAACACATCTTAGAAACTATTTACTGTCATAACTTGGACACTAAAAAAGCTTTTTACAAATTCTTAAAGCTATTCCACTCAGATTTTCATGCTCTTTGACATATCTTAAATCTGCTAGATGTCCACAGTCCTTTAATTTTCAGTTCCTGCGTAATCTGTGATTGGATGCACAAGAAAAATCGTTATAACAAAAAACAAAAAAAAATTATGACATTTTTTGTTAGTAGTTTTATTCAGGGGGCAGACTTCAACGTTGCCTATGGTATTTCTGCATAGATGCTTTCTGCTCAATTATGCGTATAACGTGGATGTGATATGCTTAAGCTCTCTACCTCCATTTTATATCCAAACAGAATGATTGTAAATACTGCCACCTATTAATGTAAATAGTATCGTAGTCTATTCGATATATTATTTATCAGTTCATCATGAGTTATCAGATCACATACAAAGAACATAATCTCACCAATCCTAGTTTCCGTGTCTGTTTCAGCTGCATAAGAATAACTATTATCAATACATTACACTGGATACAAGGATAAGATAATTTGTTGGTTCTCTTTTCACGGAAAAGTACGATGTCTCCGATATGAATGGGAGATGGCTTCGTGTGAAAACGGGTATCATACGTATGGTATCTGCACAGGCTTTCATTTTTTTTTTTTTTCTGTGGAGTCATGTTTGTGGAGGGTGTGGTCAAATGGTTTCGTTTGTTCAGGTTGTAGTAGTTTCAAGCGTGTGTTTCGTCTAAATAGTAGTTTAGCGGGGATTTATTGGTAGTGGTGTGGGGCGTTGCCCTGTAGTTACATAGGAATGTATTATGTTTTGTTTTCAATAACTGTTTTCAATTGCTTGTTTGAGAGTTTTCATGAAACGCTCAGTTTCAGCATTTGCCTTTGGCCAAAGAGGCCCGGTAATTTTCCGATGTTTGAATCCCATGTGTTTGGCAAAATCATGTCCATAAAAGGAGATCCATTGTCAGACTTAATTTCTTGAGGGATTTTATGATCGGATAGGATTAAATCAAGTTTTATTATGACGGTTTTTGATGACAAACATTTGATTATTTTGACCTCTGGATAACAGGAGTATTCATCCGTTACAACCAATACGTTTACAACCAATCGCTAGAAGGAAAGGGGCTACAAAAGTCAATGCCTAGTTTAGTCCAGGGTTCATTGGGAGCGTGGACATATTTTGGGATTCCACACGTTTTGTATAAGTAGCTGCTTGGCATGGGATACAATGAGCAACCATCTCTTGGATTTTTTGTCGATGCCAGGAAACCAGATTTTTTTCTCGTATCAATTTCTTCGTTTTTACAATATCTTGATGGCCTTCACGAGCAAGGCTGATTGCTTGATTTTGAAGGACCGTCAGTATGATGATTCTGGTTCCTCTGATAAGGATGTTATCACCGGAAACAGTCAGTTCGTCACGTGTAGAGTACAACGCTTCCAATATTGTCACGTCAACGTCTGAGCCTTCTGTCAGTCAGCAAATTTATTCCATTAATTGCGGCATATATTACCACTTGTAGTGTCTTGTGTCTTGTCTTGTTGTGTGGCGGCGCGTCTGTCCGCGCAACGTCTTGTTTTGCTGTGTGGCGGCGCGGATATCCGAGATTGTCATAGCAGAAAGCGTGACGTCATTCGGCCTATATTTCATATAGGCCAAAGGCCAAGTCGAAACTCCTATACCTACAGTGTTACAAAATCGTGATAATTTTTAAGTCACCCACCCATGTTGGTTCCAAGTGAGGGCAGTACAGAGTCAAGCATTTCAAAAATAGAACATACCAAAGAAATGTGTAAAATAAATATTCTAGGGAAATTGTTGATTTAAATCTTCTTTTGACTGATTTAATTATATCGTTAATTTTTGTGCACTTTTAGATCAATAAACCAAAAATTGTATCAGTCATTAATATAACAACTTTGATTTTGACGTCATCCAGGGATCAGGTGCGAAAAAAAATTGACAAACCATGCACGCAGTGCAGATACTTTTCGCGATACCGGTATTGTACGGTACGATGTCAATGCGTTTATTACTCATTGTTTTACGTCTGAACATGACAGATTGAAAGGTTAAAGCATTTTAAAGGAATTAATGCCTAACCTTATCGAAGCCGTTATGCATTACGCCTAGGCCCTAGCCTAGTTGGTGAAGGTGACTGTAGGCCTATTTAACTAATAACGTTAGCGATGGGCCGGCCCTAACCACCTGTAAACCCCGCAATCGACAGAATCTTCAACCGGGTGTCTTTTTATGACGTCATAGCAGAGTAGACGTTTTTAGAACAATGACGTATTTTTTATTATTCTCGTAATATTGAACAATGACAGAATGAACACTCGCGCGGCATGTGGCATGTAAACACACATGGGTCTGTGGTCAATTGCGAGACGACAACGGGAGGTGAAGGCTGAACTTAGTGAATTAGTGTAAAACGGAACTAATTATTCTCAATATTGAAAGCGATGATGAAAGAGTCAAGTTCGGGGTCCTTTTTGTACCAGAATGTTATAGATTTGGGATATTTTGTGATGTTTTCCAAAAAGTACCATCTAATACCTCTCGGATGATGGTACTTTCGATAGGGGGTCACCAGCGGTTTTGGTCTTTTTTTTTTTAGGCCGATGTGAAGAGGTGTTGTACATTAGCACATTTTAATAATTTCATGACGCCGTCAGTGTCCCCTCCCCTAAGTCACTATAATAATTGTCCTCCCCCTTCCCATTCAATATTGGCTATTGTTACTGTTTTTCCTGAAAATTTACGTTAAGAAAGGAATACATTTAACATTGAAAGGGGTTACAATTCTCGAAAAAATATTAAAGAAACATGGCATTATAACATATGAAGATCTCAAAAGCTGAAGTGTTCCAGCCGTTTTGTCTAAAAATGTAGGCCTAGGCCTACTCCCAATAAGAAATATATCCCATAATATTTCCTTCAACTTATGATGATCTGCAAGAATTTAAACTGCAGTCACAAATGCTAAATTAACCCTGTTAACGGTAGGTAAGGAAGTTTTGGCATTATACGGAACCCCCACCCAAATCCTATCACGGACCCACCCTTCTGAATCCCAAATTGTATCACCCCCCGAATCCCAAATCAGCCCCCCCTCACCCAAATCACGAACCCCAAATCACGAACTACCCTAAATACCAAAACCATATGTCACTGACCCCCATTCACCCCATTCACCCCCACCCCGTGGGGTGGGGACTAATTATTAAGTATAAGGGCTAATTATTAAGTATAGCCTAATCTTAGACCCCAGATAGTCTAGGCCATTCTACTTCCATTCAACAACTTGGAAGTTCCAAGCACTTGTATAACACCTGATGAAATCACTCCACCTATTCAGTGCTGTCATGCAAAATAAAAGACACACTATCCATTTAATAGTACCCCAGACTCCATAACAAACGCTATTTAGAATTAGCTATCAGTCATAGTTGTATAGTAAGCTTGCTGCCTATGGATACAACTAACTAGGGAGTTGTGGCCAACGCTAGTGTTACTGCTGTTAACGTGCGTGGGACGCGGGAAACAAACATTTAGATATTAACAAAGTAAACAGTTTCAGGATATCCCGCGGGAAATTTACAAAACTTTAATCAGGTAATGTATCACATGACGGTGTGCGCAGAATCATAGTGGCGTTTGCGTTATAATTTGCGACTTTAGTATCACATCGCTGTGTGAGCTGCGGTAACAAGAAATGACGTCAAAAAGCCATAAGGAGAAATGACGTCAAAATGACGTCATAAAAAGACACCCGGTTGAAGATTATGTCGATTGCCACTCCGGTTCCGTACTAATTGCAGTCTGCCTTTTTTTATTTTATGAAAGCTAGGCGTACGCAGTCAGACATCTGTGATCCTAGAGATTTACAATGTAATATTAACTGAGGTGGATCTAAACCTAGTTATTGAAGCCTTGTTTAGGCTCAGGAGTATCGCGGATAGTACAAAAAAAAGGCTGAAGATTTCAAGTTGCCAACTTCACCTATTCAAATTCAGACCTAGCCGTTAGGCCTACAAAAAGGTTACAATCTTGTTAGTCAGTTCTGGAGCAACCCAAAAAACTGGGCACTTTGAAATACCCAGAAAATTGGGTACTTATATATATTACGTCATCGCATGAGCCTACACTTTTGACTATCCTACACTAAACATATGAGGTTTCTCATTTTCCGCCCCGGATTGTCTAAAATTTCAATGGATAACTTGAAATTTGGGACACGGTTAGTAAATAGATACTCAAAACTTTTTTCCGCTGCTTTTTGATATTCACTGTCGCTTTTTTAAGAAAATCAATAAAACAGATTATGGGCAGTCTGTTTTGTTCATTTTCTCAAAAAGGCGACGATGAATTTCAAAAAGCAGCGGCGAAAAGTTTTTAATATCTATTTACTATCCGGCTCCAAAATTTCAGGATATCCAGTGAAATTTTGGACAATCAGGAGCGGAAAATGAGAAACCCCATATGTTTAGTGTGGGCTAGTCAAATGTGTAGGCTCATGCGATGACGTAATACATAAAAGTACCCAATTTTTTAGGTACATCTACCTACTGTAGTGTAGCGGTTATTAAAACCTGTATACAGACCACGAGGCCCTGGGTTCAAGCCTGGGTTGGGTAAACACGCCAGTGTACCACAACTGGTTATCAAAGGCCGTGGACATTGACTTGGTTGTCGATGTTATGTCTGTCCGTACGTCGTACCTGTGTTCTCGTCCGGGTCGTATTAAGCGTTTCGTGATAGCATTGTTACTATCATAACCGAATACGCAGGCGACCCCGTCATTGTAATAGTGTGTTCACTCGTCGTTGTCGGCGGGTATTTCAAAGTACCCAGTTTTTTGGATTGCTTTTGGAGTTATGGATACTAATCATTTACCATCGTTTGGCCGTAATTTCTTTCACTTTAACCGTTTTATAGGCTGATATTGTAGCATTGCTGTTGTTAACTGGGCTGCGGCATCACGAACGCCACCAGTAAGGTAAAAAGTGTATTGTGGGATATGACTAGGCCTAATAGCTACATTCTTGCAAGACTACATACAACTTAGAACTTGACTAACATTAACAGAATTCAGGCTATAATTTGCTTCAAATTAGCTGCCCAAACCTACTTAATTCGCCTGGTGATTTGTTGTGTATACTGCTTGAATTTAAGCAAAATTTGGCAAAGAACTCATGGATACTGGAAATGAATTAACCCATATTTAGATATTTGTGAAGGGAACATTATTCATACCAAATATTAGGTAAATGGAAATATCTCACACACTACTGTAGCTCTATGCCACATGCAATCATTGTTACAATTGGGCTCATTTTGTCAGGAAAAGCTATTAACTCTTATTATCAGTGTATGTGGTTCAACCCAATAATTTGGTAGTTTGCAATGCCCATCTCAAACCGATTAACTTTCTGGTGTTAAAGGGAGCACATTAAACAGTTAAATAAATCAATTGTGTGTAGGGTAAAGAAAGAATAATTTGTAAATAATACAGAAAATATACATCAATTGACTTATATAAATGGTACAGTTTACATGAAATGGTGTGTAAATTCAGGTTTTTAAAAACAGATCAACACATACTATTCTGCCATTAACTTTCAAAAATCATTCCTATAAATTTTCATGTACACTTATGATAAAGGAATTGGGACTTCATTGTAGATGTAACAAATTTACAAGCTTTGACATCACAATTTTGATTTTCTGCAATGATTACTTGTATAAATTTAAGTTTACCGTGACCTACTGTACTGGCGTCCACGAAGAGTTCAATCTGATTGTTTGGATTAAAGTATGACATTACAGTGTCACATGTTACGTGTTTCTTAAGCGTGTCGAAGGCTTCTTGGTGTGTGCCATTCCAATCCCAGGAACAGTCTGCGTGCGTCAATTTGCGTAATGGTTGTGCAGTTGTTGCAAAATTTGGTATGAATCTGGAACATTAGTTGACCATGGCGAGGAAACTGCGGACTTCCGATGGGCTGGACGAAAAACAAATCGTACATCTAAAACAAGTCCACACATCCATTGACTATTAGTAATCATGGCATATTGTAAATATTCAAGACATCTAATTAATGAAATAAATGACAAGTATACATTCATTTTTGTTGTTGTTGCCAAATGCGTCCTAAGCAACTGGAGGTGGCAATCAAGATAATGAATGGAGAGGATACTTTAATGAACTTTTGGCAACCGGAAAGCATTAAAATCTAATTGAAGCCAACAAAATTTACCTCAAGTTTAGGCCTACTGCCATACATTATCAATTAGAATTGTAGTTAAAATTATTATGAGGTGTACTGAAAACTAATTAAAGATGCACAATAAAGGAGTTTCCCGTATATTTCAATGTTGTTCCTAATCATGGGTTTTATTCTGGTATGACTGCACGCGAAATAGACAAGGAGCGAGTCATGAAGAGGGCAACATGGTCGTAAAACTACGGACATGCATGCATCTGAAAGTGAAAAAGCGCAAATGATGAGAAATAACAATTTTTATATCAAAAACAGCCATTTCAAAGCATAAAAAGAGTTTTGAGTATCATAACCGTTACTTTATAGCCAGGGCGAAAATAACGCCCAAAATAAATATCACAAAAGGCACTTCTTGACCCGTTGCTCTCGTGAAATGGAGGGCCAAATTCTTGCCTCCATTATTTCCGTGAGGAGAAAGGTAGGGGTTGCCCCGTGTTCAGGTGTTCTTGGTTCCATTGCCCGTTTACGTCTCATACGGAAGGCTGTGATATGTTGATCGTTTTTTTTTTTGTATTCAAATTGTAGCCTTTACTTATATAGATAGATATAGAAAGAAAAAACTATTCTAAATTGTCCCGATTGATTTTTTGTCGGACAAATTTGTCTAACACCCCCTGCGCTCGAAGTCTAGTTATACCCCTGCGTGCACGATTGGGCAGAGGACAGAATTAATCCAGAACAGAATTACAACATACGAATTGCAGGTATTTATAACACTTTAAATGGGACTAAGGCTCATTTTTTCCTGTTACAGATCCTCATTAAAAATATTAAATAAAGAACGGCCCGTACTAAATTTTCTACCCTCATTGGCCTGAATTCCTTCCACCTCCCCCGGCCAGGGTATAGTTAAAAGCGCAATTGTCCCTTCCTACCGCGACTAGAATTGATTCAATTTCAATTTTCTTTTAATATTAAATTTGCAATCACGAAAGTTTGAAAATCAGAATATAATTTCTTTGGACGAAGCCAGGCCCGTATACGTCGAGATACGAGAAATGGATGCACTTGAAAGTCGATCTGGCGAGATCAAACTACAATGCTAACCAGTGCTTATGCAACATCCAAAATGTTTCAAATTTGTCTTTGTGCCGACTTATTCATGTACACTTTGGAGAAACTAAATATGAAAGGAATTTGAGTTCTTTCAAACTCAGTTCACCATGCAGAACTTCATTATTGAGGGCCGTAAATACTTGCTCCAAATAAAAATAATTACAACGGAAATGGCCCATGCATCGTCGTCGCTTCAAACGCCACTAAATTTGTAAACGGGTGAGAAATTCATAATAATTCGGTCGATGTCTCCCTCCTTCCTCCTCCTACCTCCTCCCGAGATCGATGGGCCCCTTGATTATTTCCATACTAATTAGTTTGGTTGTGATTTATCTATCAACACGCTCAATGAAATGCTAAGTGTCCGGTCCCCTCCTGTTTTGAATCCCGTCTGTCTTTTGTTAGCCTCACTAATTGGAATGTTTGCGTCAGTGTTGAAATGTGATATCTTTGTACATGCGCCCTTGATCGCCCACCGGACGGAAGGTCATAATTAACAAAACAAGGTTTGTTTGTGTTATTTCTTGCATTTTTTATATTGATACATTTCTTGTATGTTGGCTTCTCAGTCCCGTAGGCGTGGTAGGGAGGGGGGGCGGTGGTGGTAGTGGTAGTCAGAACGAAGGAAGGAAGGAACCCCCTTTTCTTGAGAAAATGCCCTTTTGGAAAGCTTTTCGTCAAAATGTTGATGAAATGTGATATATTTGAACATGCGCCCCTGATTGCCCATTGGACGGAAGGTCATAAATCACAAAACAAGGTTTTTTTTTGAATTATTTCTTGATTTAAAAAAAAATCTATATATTTATTGTAAGCTGGCTCCTCAGTCCTGTAGGCGGGGTAGGGGAGGGGAGGGGGGTATAGTCAGAACAAACAAATCCCCTTTTGTTGAGAAAGTGCCCTTTGAAATCTAAAAGAATAATAAGCATCTGGAATTTCAAAGTTTGTTGTCCTGTCATACGAAAAACGGACCACCCCTTTTAATTTCCTTGCTACGGGTCTCTCCTGGTTCGGCGTAGTTATTGGAAAGCTGGCCCCAATATTTCTTCCAAAATCGCGTAAAAGAGGAACCAGGACCCTTCGTAAAACAGCAGAAAACTTGTAGGGATCTTCCATGATCTGCATTGCAGTTCTAACATATTACATACCCCAATTCTTTCTTGCAAAAGTGTCATTATCTTCAGATCTTTTTGTCCTATTCCTTCTCGCTGTCTAGACTGCTAGATTAAACGTTCTTCAGAAATACTGCTCGGGAAATACTGCTCCATCAACAAACAAATCCATTTTGATAGAAATAACTGCAGTGCCATCTGTGGCCTTATAAAAATCATGCCGCGCACCGGCGCGGCCGCGGCGGCACGTGCGTCCAGTTCGCTGGCGTTAAATTTATTAGTACGCGTGTCGGTGTTGTGCACAAGGCTACCACTCGTAGGGGAAATCCCTATGGTAGGGGATTTTAGTCAATTGTAGGGGGCACCTACGGGGAAAATGGCAATACTGTAGGGAGGAGTAGGGGGGTCCACAAATTTCTAACAAAATCGATTGAAATAATGTTTTTTTTATATGCTAGATAGACAGAAAACAACGTCAATATAAATATCAAATTTTCCAAAGATTAATACATTTTAAGTATGAAGTCATAGTCGTAAACAAAAGTTCTTAGAATTTTAAGCAAATCTTGTATCCCGCACTTCTATATTTCTTGCTAAATATGAAGCTATTGTATCATATCTATACATTCTCAGAATTTATTCCCTGCAGATCCCGCGACGCGCGCCCCTAAAGTCTACAGTAAGAATAGACTTCAGTGATCGGCTTTTGTAGAACAGGTTACTGTTGTAGAGGTGTAAACAAGAGTGTAAATACACCAACCAAGAAGGTAGAGACACGTAAAACCAGCAAACTCTTGTTAACCCTATACCAAAAAGTGTCCCAAAGAAAATATCACTCTTTTAATGCGCAGAAAGGACAGATAAACAGTAAAAATATACATTTTCACATAGAATGCATGATAGGCATGGGAAAAAAGGGACAGGGGCCCCTTCTCAAAGTTGGGGCAAACACTCTTCCGCCCCTACTTTTGTGAAATGCTTTTGTTTCATATGTGAATAAACAATTTCATATATGAATTTAGCATTTCATATATGAAATACGTGGGTATGCGGAGCATTCCCAGGCATCTATTTGATCAGCTTTTATACTTATAATTTTCGGTGGAATTTTGGCTCATTTCTTACCAAAGTTGAGGTAAGAAAGTCATGTAGACTTTGTTGCCTTCCTTCTACAGATCATGGCTTGCAGCAAGGAGCTTCTACACATGCAGTGGGCAAGAGCCAGAAGTAACAGCAGGCAAAGTAACAGCTCCCTGGTTACAGGCAGTCAGGGTTGAACTTTAACGAGTGATCATTCCAAAACACATTTAGCCTTGACTTGAAACTATTAATTGATGGGGTACTAACAACATGATCATTCAAACTGATGATGAGAAAAGCAAAGGTAGATAGGTGTCGTGTTGTACTACATCTAGCTTTTTTTAATTTTCAAAGTTGTTCTCATAACTGTTGTAATCCATGTACATTATAGTTTTTAGAGCTTTGTATATGCATTGAAGATTTTTTGTTTTTATGAGACTGGCGGAACTCACTCTTCGTAATATAATGTACACAACCTACATTTTTCTTTTGTTATCCTTTTATTCACCTCGAATGGCTCATCCTATTCTTGTGTGACCACATCGGCAACATCTTGTCATCACTTCGTCCATTTCTTTCAAAGGTCATATAATCATTAGTGTGTAGGGGAAAACTTAATTTCTGTCGGTGAAAACAAAAAAATTGTAGGGAAAAACCGAATTTTGTAGGTGAAAATGCACCCAAGAGTGTAGGGGAGTGTAGGGAAAAACGCATGCGTGGTAGGGGAAATAAAAAAATTAGAGTAGCAGCCTTGGTTGCGCACCCTAGTTTAGGAAATATATAAAAAAAGGTTCCAAGAGTACTGTTAAACTGAAAGGAGTGTACAATATTGGCTTACATTTGTACCCATTTCTAATCATTTCAGGATTACCGACATGTTTGAATTACTTACAAGATTAACAGCAATAACATAAGAAGTTAACTATATATTTTTCATGTGCCGTAAGTACAGTAATTACAGTGTAACAGGTGACGTAAATAGACGGTGTAGTCGCGATTTTAGGACTGAGGCGATTTCCACGTTAAAACAGATAGGACCGAGTCTCACTCTGTATTGCATGTAGTTCGTAGCATGCACGGCACACAGAGGGACATGTTATCTCACTAATAATGTATCGACTTTGTTCGTCCACTTCCAACTGATGGTATCCAGAGTTTAAGTCCATTTTTGAAAAGACGATGGAACCGTTTACGTCATGGATTAATTCATCAATAGTTGGCGTTCACGTTTGATGGCTTTGTTGGGGGCACACATGTAATCAAAAAGTCTTACTCGGTCTGAGTTGTTTGCATTAGAGAAAATGTCGATAGGGGACCCCCAAGGTGTATAGGACCTTCTGTTTTCTCAATGATGTCGTTTGCCTCGAACATTTATAGTTCCTTTTCGACTTGTTTGCGGACATGGAATAGAACTCGACGATGAGGTTGAGCGACTGGGGGAACTATTTCGTCAATATGTAACTTGACTTTATAGTTCAGTTTCCCAATGCAATGGAACAGATTGGGGATGGGGGTGCTTGGTGCAAAGTTGCTCCGATACAAGTGTGTTAGTTCGTGTTTACGTTGAATTGATTATCTTCACTAGTCCGAGCTATGTCGCTGTGGAGTGTCCAAGCAGGTTACCACTGCATTCGTGGTTGGTCGCGTAAAATGCTGCTAAAGTGAATTTGTGTTTTGATTTTACAAGATATTCAAATTGCCCAAAAACAGAGATCGTTTCTTTTAACCATATCCGAATACGTAACTATTGTCAAAACATTGCACTGCCCCCGCCCCACCACAATATGTTTCTTCAAAAGTCAGTCTGAGGGTCATAATTTCTGTCTAAGTTTTCAATCTGTCCAGAGATTTTTGTACAAATGTGAGAATTTCAGTCCGTTAATGAAGATTTATGGTCCAAACTTAGTTTATCCAAAACTGTAGAGACCAAATGTTAAGATTAAGAGTCGGTTCAAATTGAAGCTCAAATTTGACAATAAGAGACTCTGATACGATCAGAAAGGTTCACTTTTCTAATAGTTTGTTTTTGATTCCTGTCAAGGATTAGGCATGCACCAATTTGTATATGTCCGCAAAAACATGAGAGTACTGAAATAACAGAAGTTAGATCTCTTTTGCAATTTAGGTATCGTTGAAACTGAATTCAGTATTCATTAGAAATGATTACGCTTGACTTGAACATTCATATCAAATGTAGTAAATAGTGTATTAATATATTCCAGAGACTCCCAAATAAAACGCCCTCAATACTCCTTCACCAGACAACCACTTTTCCCCTTGTGAAGGTGTGGTTAGTTGGTAGTTTACCAATGTTTGGGTGCATGCAAGGCTTATAAAGCAGAGTATCTTGCACGTGACTCATCACCTGATTCCTGGAACCACTTAAAAGCAGCTATGCTAACGTATTGGAATGCATGTGTGTCAACAGACCTGTATGCTGGAGGGGGTAAGAGGGGGTGGCGGAGGAGACTTTATAGTCATTATACATCAGTTATGTTGGCATATAGGAATGCATGTTTGTCAGTACTAACCAGGCCCGTAATCAACATGCCCCTTCTCCCCCTTGTGGAGGTGTGTGCCCCCACATCCTTGCAAAAATCAAACTAAAAAAATAGAACAAATGTGCCCCCGTGAAGTGCTTGTGCCCCCCTTGCGAAAATTCCTGGCTACCTGCCTGTAGGTTCAAGCTTGAAAGAAAAAGCCCGCGCGGCGGAGGCGCGACACAAACAATGAATTGGCTATTTGCCAAACCTTTTTTTATATTTCTGTAAATGATAATGTCGTTAAATTTTATGAATTCATGTAATTTGTCCATATGATCTAAAAAAAAAAAGCACACAAATTGAAGTGGTTTAAATCTCAGCCGGGTTGTCTCCATTTACCACAACGTAACTTCTATCCATCACATCATCGTATTTATAATCACACAATGTGGTGAGAAGGTCAAACCAGGTAGTTGCCATCTAAACTGGCACTCCCAAGTTAAACCTTTGCCCTACTAAGATTGTCAGCCACATGATGATATTATTTACATTTTCGTTTTCGTCATGCGAAACAGAATTCTTCGGTGTAAGTAGTCTTTTTGTTTTGGACGAATTAATAGCAAAACCAAAACAACATGGCAAGGGAGAATGACCCTGAACTCGACTTGCATGTGTCTTCACATCTAAAGAAAACCATAATAAATTGGGCATGGAGGCCGTTTCCCTTTACGAAGTCCCTCAATTACTTTCATGGAAATGTAGGAGAAAAGCAAGGGGGATTTAAACAGGCGCGTAGCCAGGATTTTTTTAACGGGGGGGCCTAGACCATCAGCCCTTGGTGAAGTTTGCCCTATATAATTGTAACTGCGCTACGTACGCACCACTATGGGTTGGCGTGTAACGTATATGGAGGAAATGTTTGAAAAACGCCCCCTAGCCTTGCAGGAACTGCCCCCCAAAATGGGAAAAAGTGACAATATTTTCTTCAATTTTAGTCAGTTTCCCCTGATGAAGGTTCCTTTACCCTCTCCAATGACGAAATGATCGATTTAAGTCCCCTTGTTCTCGCATTTTCCCTTAGAAATAAAAAACAAAACTCAATAATTTCCGTAGTGAGCGAAAACTTTTTTTTTTTTTTTTTTTTTGCGAAGGGAGGGGCCTAGGCCCCAGGCCCCCCTCTGGCTACGCGCTTGGATTTAAATTGGTACCACATCTTGAAACATTCAATAAAAGGGAAAGGCTGTGATTAGAAATTTAACGTTATAATTCATACTCGAGCCATTAAGCTAGGCCCATCAGGCCGGTGCTAATCCCCACTTTTCGTGACGTAACGGATGACAGCAAATGACCCCCTCTGAATAGATAGGACGCCATTCCATCCCAGGTCAACTGCCTTTGATAACCCCTACGCAAAATGTACAGGGCAGGTCTAGCCTGAAATTTGACTAATTTGTTCTGCCATGAATTGACTTTTTTCACATCTGGGAAATCAGTGTGCATTTAAGTAGATTGATTTTGAGCTATGGCAAAATTTTGGAGTCTAGACATCCCAACCTCTCTTACGTATAGACACATCCCATGTAAGAGGAAAGTTGCCCTTAGTAAAATAAAATACCTCCCTCAGCTCTCGTTTGTTAACATCAAATGATCGTGGTAGTCTGCGTTAACGTGTTGCGCCAATATAGGGTAATTGTGTTTTAGGTATCAGTCACATTCTACAATGGCCACCCCTGCTTGTACTAACTGACTAAGCTACTTCACTGGTTCAGATCACCGTGACGACTACACCCCGAGGATGTCCATAGCTCTTTGAGTTAATAACTTATGAAATATGAAATCATAAATGACATTTTTTATAATCATGATTTTGCTTTTATTACCCAATCAGAGAAATCATACCGGTCGTATTTCATTCACTTTTAAAAAAAAGTTTAAATTGCGTTCCTTAGGCAGTTACGACAAACCACAAAAGTCGATTGCACTTTGACGTGCATTTTCAAAATTTTAAATCCTTTGTTGATAGGTGCTTCCATTGAAGTTTGACGAAATTTATATCCTCGATAAGCAAAAAAAAAAATTTAACGCTCCTGGGAATACTAGGTGGCACGCAACTTATTCTGAAAGGTGAAGCAAAAGTCAAGCGAAAAAATACTTCGTATATCCAGTCCATTAGGGGAAAAACAAACAAATCTCTTCAAATTATATCTATGTAGGAATTATATCTATATATGTACATATGTTTTATTTTTATCTTTATCTGTTTGTAATTACATCAATCACTAAGAAGCTATTATGACAAAATATGACCATTTAGCCACGGAAAGTTGATCGCTCTCTTGAGGAGGATATCTCGGGCATAAATGCTACCTGGTGTTGATCCTTTGGAGATTAAGACCATACATTTCTTGTATGTTTAATACTTTGATCCACACCGCTAAGGGCCCAGTTGGGACCCCGTGCAGGTAAGACCCGCGGGCCCTTCGTGCCATCATAGTCTGATTTTTTGTTTTGTTTTTTCAATCATTTTTTATTATTGTTATCATTAAGTGTCCTTCAGACGTCCGGGTCTTTGCGAGCGACAAAAACAGAAGAAGGACGAAAGAAAAGTAGGAATGATTTTCAAATTGTGAGCTATATGGGGAAACGTTTTTGAAGATGGTGCTATTTAAGACTAGTAATGGTGATACCAGTATCCCTGTTGATACCTAAATGTATGTTTCATGGAAAGATCAACAAATTCTGACTAGAACAGTCGTTTAATAGCCTTACTTTTCCTATATGAGTTATGATTGATCAAAGATTTGGCATATTCATTGGGATATTTGGAAAGTTGAAGTTCTTTTTCATATTTACGTCTTATTTTATTCAGATGCAACCCAGCTAGAATTCATCATACTGTGGCGTATGCCCTGCTGTGGCGTATGTCCTGTGGTGGCGTATGCCCTGCTGTGGCGTATGCCCTGCTGTGGCGTATGCCGTGCTGTGGCGTATGCCCTGCAATGGAGCATGCCCTGCAATGGAGCATGCCCTGCTGTGGCGCATGCCCTGCTGTGGCGCATGCCCTGCTGTGGCGCATGCCCTGCTGTGGCGCATGCCCTGCGCATGCCCTGCTGCGCATGCCCTGCTGTGGCGCATGCCCTGCTGTGGCGCATGCCCTGCTGTGGCGCATGCCCTGCTGTGGCGCATGCCCTGCTGTGGCGCATGCCCTGCTGTGGCGCATGCCCTGCTGTGGCGCATGCCCTGCTGTGGCGCATGCCCTGCTGTGACACATGCCCTGCTGTGGCGCATGCCCTGCTGTGGTGTATGCCCTGCTGTGGTGTATGTTCTGCTGTGGCACCCCCACCCCCTCTGGCAACCCCCCTGTTGCATGCCTTACTGTTGTATGACCTTATTGCCCACTCGCACACCTTTGTAATTTAAAGAGAGGAAATACTCCTCAAGATCGTTTACAAATAGTAGTGATATCACTCAATCTTGCATCAGCCCTTTCATACATCTAAATTCTGCTGACAAACCATTAATCAATTGTACTCTACAAATACATCTGTACATTGCTTCATTCATATTAAGTCCGGGTATTTAGTATGCAACAAATACACTTTAGTCAGTTTTTTAAATATCAACAAATTTATCATGGTTTAAACATCTTTTTCTGACCAAGATCTCGAGCTCCGTACTGTTCATTGGCTGTCCTTAAAGGATTAGTTCAGTGGTATATAAAGTTTATTTTATGTGAAAAAGAGCTTAGAAAAAAAAAATGGTGAAGAAACCATTCAAAAATTTTATTCCGTTATAGGAGATATTCAAGTTTAAAATTCTGTCTTAAATTTGTAGAAATGACTTGGTGTAGTAAGTCTATCATGGAAGGTTGGCGCCCATATCCTCACATTCTTAACAATTGTTAATAAATATTAAAGAAATTTATTCTACTTTTGTATTATTTGAATTATTTTTCCTCAAACTTTCTTCCGGTGGTGGTTTTTAATTACCCATACTAGATTCTATTTTACTACTTTCCTGACATATCAAATAGTTTTTAAGCCACAAAATCGCAGGACAAAAAATAGTAGAATACATCAAGACTTTGAGGAATCTGAGGTAGTGACATCACAACTAGTCTGATTTCAGGCGTTTCTACACAAATGATACCAAACCTTGAACTTTGATATCTGATGATGATTGTTACGGCACAAGCCAGAGATAGCACACGAAAGTCATGTGACTTATTTCCAGTGTGGTCCTAATGATGAAATTTGCCAGGATGGCATATGGAAATGTTTAACCGTTTAACCTCAAAACGCACATAAGGGAAAAATTCGCGGAACTAGCTGTGATGTGTTACGGAAAGATATAAATAAACTTGTAATAAGGCACTTTGATTAATATGCGGGTTTGTTTTAAGGACGAAGTCGTTGAAACAAGAGTTGCACGCTGTGGAGGCCAAGTTCGCCGAGTTAACATTTTCTTTGAGCAAAAAAATTATGGAAAAAACCTTTGCCGCATGTGGGATGTACGCCAAATGGAATAAAACTTTTAGACAACATTTTATTTAACAAGTAGCCAGTTCCAATGAAATATGTTTGAAGCAAAACAAATTAAATAAAGAAATGTTATGCACACACAACCGCCAGTGCACCACAACTGGGTTGTCAAAGGGCGTGGACATTGACTTGGTTGTCGATGTTATGTCTGTCCGTACGTCGTACATGTGTTCTCGTCCTGGTCGTATTAAGCGTTTCATGATAGCATTGTTACAATCATAACCGAATACGCAGGTGACGACCCCGTCATTTTAATTGTGTGTTCACTCGTCGTCGCACACACAACTTGAGTTCGAAAGTTTCTAGACAAGGCATTACTGGTGAGAAACATTTGTTGAAACTCATTTTTCTTAAACAAATGAAAAACTGTACTTATGCAGAATAGAAAATATTTTTTAAGAATGCGGTGATAATAAAAGATATAAAGAAGTTTATTCAAGGATATAATAAACAGATATTAAATCATACAAAAATGTAAATAAATAGCATAGTTCTTAAATTTTTGGTATCATAATCATGCAACTTAACGTAGTCGTTATGGCTCGCCCTTGTGCTTCTTCGTCCATTATTGTTGTCGATAATATTTCAGTCAAATAATGTTTTAATTTCTGATAAATACAGTCATATAATAACAAACACATCTCAGTGTAACAAAATATACAAGAAAACTGTTAAAAATGGAAGAAAATCAGCCAAAATCGGACATTGGAAAAATATTTATTCGCCTCTCCACAGCATGTTTACAATACACATACAACAGGAACCCTCTGCACACAATAGTCCACGCAGTTTGGGCGTGCTATAATTACGTCAGAATAAAATAAAGGATCTGAATCTGAATCGCCAAAAATCCTGATAACGAGCGTAAAAAGTATGAGTAAAAATAAAAAAACTAGTTAGCAATACAAGGATACATACGTGTACGCAAAATGTTTTCTCACTGGCATCGATTTCTATTTGTTGCAAAGTATGGGCCCTTTTTTTGCACCAATCACATTGGATTTTATACACATGGTAAACAGATATATGTTAATTGTCGGGCCGTGTGGACTTCCAAACACTTTCATTCGTAAGTTACAAAGGTCAAAGTGGCGGTGACTTTGTGATTTTGTTTGCGCTTATTGAAAAACAAAACAAAAAACTCATTTTATAGTTTACAAAGTACAGTACATTTACTTTTCTAAATAATTAAACAAAAATGGTCTCAAATGATAGATAATGAATTTAATTTCTCTGTAACGTTTGAAATGGAACGAAATATTTTAGAAACTCTTTACTTATAATGTTTGAAGTGCAAAAGATGTACGATTTTTTAAGAGCGTTTTGCACAGTTAAGGAGATTATCGCAAGCGTATGAACCAAACATTACCATATGCAACGGAATAAGATTTTTGAATGCTTTCTGCACCATTTTTTTGTTTTTAATTCCTCTTTCACACAAGATAAACATGCTTAACCATTGAACTAATCTTTTAAATGAAATTTCTTCATGCGTGCAAACCAACTTCGATATTCCACAAACCCACATTTTAAGGCCTGTCCTTGATTTGGACATAATGTAGTACCTCCTTTAAGAAATTACGCGAGATTTAGGAAATTTAGATGTTTCAAAGAAATTTTTCGAGAAGCGCCAATTCTTGATTTCATTCTTTCTTGTCCTATTCTGTATGATAATTAGGTTTTTACTATTCCCAAATAATTTCTGTTGCAACCGAAGCCCCCTAACCTTTTAATTAAAACTTATTTTTCTATCTTTGTGTAATTTGTTGTCTCGAAAACTAACTTTTGTTCTTTTATATCAGGAAATAGTCTCCAGATTTCAGGAAATTTGGGAACCCATTTCAGGAAATTATTTTCAAAAGAGCGCTAACTTGTGTTATCACGGATCTGGTGGAAACTCGTTTTCCTATGTAAAATCTATGTTTTGACCGATTTTTAGAGCATATTTGGCAGATGGAACTTTCGAGGATAGTGAAGACTAACCTGCAAATGAAACCTAACGTTACATCTTGAGAGACTCATTAAATTTAAAGATTTGACATTTTGCACGTTTAGCATACTATACTGCACAGGGACCAGTACAGCGTAATTTAAGCTGCTGGCAGAAGAATTTCATTGTACTAACGTTAGCTTACCTTTGACAGTTTAAAACAAAGTAAAACGCGTTTTTAAAGAAAGGCAAAGACAGTGAAACAATATGTTTGCTTTTAGTGGTCATCGCATTGCCCTTCGAGGGTTATGCGTAAGGCAGTCCATGGGAACTTGGCTGCAGTCTCTGCCCAGGGCCCAGCACCCATGTTTGCAGAGGGTAGGATCAAAGTCATTCGCAAGTGACAGCAAGTCAAAGAAGAGGAGCATAGGGATTTTGGGTGTTCCTGTTAATAAAGGACAAGTACGTAGGCCTAAATTTTTAGGCAACCATCATAATTACAACAACCATACTCCATAGGGGCAGTTAGTGTTACTGGGCTTGATAAGATCGTCACAGAGAGTTCGTTCTTACAAAAATACTTAATTCATTGGGAGTATAAAATATAAGTAAGGTAGCTCAGTTGGTAGAGTGCACGACTGAGATGCTGGACGTACCGGTTTAAGCCTCGGTCAGGTCTTACCCATTTTTCCACAGCTATACAGACAGATACGCCGATCATCAAAGCGGAAGTAGTGCCTACATCATTTGCAGTTCTTGCTCCCCATCTAGCTGTTGAGATACATGTATGTGACAATGGTTAAATGGTGCTCGCCATCCTTTAGAGGGAATGTTTAGCCATCGGTTCTGATCGAAGGACAGTCACACCCTACCTGGTTCTTTAAACACTTCTCGAAAAGAGTAGGGTGCAAACCTGGTGTTCATCCACTTCAGCGCTAAATCTATTTAAAGACTTTGTCAAGTACCAAAACCCCAGCCTGCCTGTTTCTAAACCCTCTATATCCCAATAAAAATACCTTTCACATCTGATATTTGATATATAGAAAAAACCTTCAGGTGTTTCCTCTGTAATGATGAAAAACCCCAAATATTTTGATGACTTGTCGTCCTCTGGGCCGCATTCATCTCTTCTCACACCTGTAATCGCCTAATGCAAATTGTGATAGTATTTTTGTGTTGCGCAATTTGTATCTCATTATGCACAATAAAATTGTCAAATGTCTTGAATGGGTACAATCGAGTGACTGGTTTGTCATTTCTAAGCTTTGTGAATAAAGAACTCACAAACTTTACTCGATCATGATACAGGTACCATCATGATTTTTCTAAATTCTGCCTTTAGTATTGATAATCAAAGTTCTTTCAAATACAAATATTTAGCATCATAATTTATTATACTACACGTACAAAAGTACCCCAATCATGATCAATCGGAAGAACTTTTACCTTTACCCTTTATGTTCCTTTGCTTTTCCTACACATTGTGAGTTTATAACTAGACCTACAGTATATGCACAGAGGTCAAACATTTATGCCTCTTCCGATTTATGCTTTTCAACATTGTAGCCAAACCCTGGTGTCATGTATGGTCCTGCAGCAATCAGAAAAGCCAATTTGATCTCAGAAATTCCTGATAAATGTAAGTATTGCATTTTATAATTTCATTCCATTTTGTCAGAATCATTGTCGGCCGTGTTCCTTTAAACTGTTTTGGCAGAGGATTAAGATAAAGTCAATTTCCAGGAAAGAGTCCTACGATACATAGTTAATGACCTGATGACATAAGTTTATTTCTTGCATATTTATAAAAAAATCAAAGTAGACCTTAAGATTCAATTTTAAGATGTAAAAATGCAGAGTTGAAAAAAAACACATTTGGCATTTTTATGTTTTCATAGTTTCAAATTATAGTAATGTAATTCTGGCATGTTTGCATAATAGTTTTTAACATTCTGTTCTGTAATGTTACATGTAAATAACAGTTAAGCTCCGTTTGTTCCTCTGGATTTAAAGTTATTAAAGTTCCAAAGATGATATAATTTGTTACAGACTAAACTGCTAGAACACTGTATTTTAAATTAAGATACTGTATAGTAGTATTTTGTCACATGATGGCTAGCGAGGAACAAATTGGATGTCAATGGGTCTTTCACTCTTCCTTCAGTTTTAGACCCCTAGCTTTGCCGTTTTACAGGGGCGACCCGCCCTGCCTCTCTGTGGGCCTGCCCCTGGTGGTCTGCCCTACCCTTCACGAGAAAAAAAATAGATTTTTATTTTTTATTTTTTAAACTTAATAATAACCTCATAAATGAATACAGAACACAGAATGATAGCATAGTAAGCAATTGTCCTGTTTGTAAAGGGTCCCCTGACTCCATGCTGAAAAGATGCAGCGCTTCGCGCGTGCATTAATATGCTCTCAACAAATTTAGCACCCTGCCACTATTTAAATCAAGCTAGGGGTCTGAGTTCAGTATACTTTATGATGTGTGGCTACCAGTAGCATTATTAGACCAATTAACTTACTTACATTCAACAGAAAATATTGAAATGTAACCTCAATTTATCATCCTTCTGATCCACTTTTTCAGGCAAATCAAAATTCATGTTATTACTGTATGTGGCTTTTATTTACTTTATTTACCATAAAAGAAAAGAACCTGACATAGTTAAATACTGTATAATTTTCATATTTTACCGACAACTTTTAAAACAGGGGCACCCACATGGCTAGCCCATAATCAGACCCCTATCTTGATTTAAATAGTGGCAGGGTGCTAGACTTGTTGAGGAGCACATTAATGCATGCGCGAAGGGCTGCATCTTTTTGGCATGGAGTCCAGGGGACCCTTTACAAACAGGACAATTGCTTACTATGCTATCATTCTGTGTTCTGTATTCATTTATGAGGTTAATTAAAATTATAATTATTTTCTTAATCTAAACAAAATATATAAAGAAAATTCTTATGAGGGGCAGGGCAGACCCCCGGGGGCAGGGCGGGCCCACAGAGAGGCGGGGTGGGTTGTCCCTGTAAAACAGCAAAGCTAGGGGTCTGCTTATAACTTCCTTAAATATTAATATGTACAAGTATTTCATGGCATTTTTGACATTTGTCTTACAGGGGAAGAGATTCATGATTATGGCGATTTAGAATTTGAAGTTGTCCCAGAAGATGCCAATGATGTGAAGCCATTTCTAAAGAACTCCAGAACACTTGGCAAAGCTCTTCACAAGGTAGTGCACTTATATTCATTAGCATGGGTCAGAGGGCAAGAACTCCGGGTATTTTGGAAAGAATTAACTTCTTTATCAAGTTTTAGCTCAACAAAATTGAGGTTTTAAAATATAATCTTCACTGTTAACTTTCGTCTCCCATTTTTGAAATGTATCTAGTCAGAGGTTTTTGACTAAGGACTTCTGAAATTTGGCAGTTTTGAAGAGCATGAAAATCTCCACATGGGGTGTATACAGTTTTTCATTTACTGTTTGCATTCCTAAAAAGAGCAATTTTAAGTTTAATCATCTTCATGCAAATCTGCAGTCAAATATACACCCACAAATACCATCTTTCTTACTTTCGCCACACCAACTCTCCCCTCCCACATCATTGCTGGCTATTTAAGAATCCAAGTCGCCCCTTACATTCCCAACCCTCTACGATGTTATAATTTTCAGAGGTAAGGCCACGGGAAAAACTCCTGCCACAGCCAAGCGCGCTGTGGTAACTGCGGAGCCCCAGACCATGACAACAACTCCTGCACCAACACCCCACTCTGCACAAATTGTGACGGTAACCACCCAGCCAACCATCCTACCTTCTCGAAAGACTGCCCCACCTGGCTTCAGAAAAAAACAAATAAATAAACTTTAAATCCTTAATCCTCACATAACTTACCCAGAGGCCAGGAAGCAATTCCTCACTTCTCTTAACACCAAGCCTTCCTAATTAAACGTAGTCTCCTCTAACTCCAATTCCGCCCCTAACACAACAAAAACTAACTCCAGTCTCCCATGCCCAAAGCGACCTCACCTGGCTCTTCTTAGCTAGTCCTAAGCCCATCACCATTTCCAACAACCCAACCACACCCAATACCCACACCACCTCCACCACCACTTCTCTCCTCAAGCTCCCTTCCTACTTTAAAGCCCCCACCGCCCCCTACACCAACACCACTAACTAAAACCAACCCAGCTAACAATCAACAAACCAACCAACAAACCAACCAACAAACCAACCAACAAACCAACCAACAAACCAACCAACAAACAACCAACCAACAAACAACTAAACAAGAAACAACCCGCCACCCACACCCATATGCATGACACTGAAGAGAATATGGATTGTTCGATTACCGAGCACACCGATCATACTTCTCGTCTAATTTTTAAAAAGAATCGCTTCCAAAGAAACAGATCAAAAAAACAAACAAGCCAACTCAGACCCAACAGATCTTCCTCCAGATAACCCCTCGCCTCCTTATGGCATACACCACAAACAATCACAATAACACCCACAACATTATACAATGGAACATTAGGAGCCTTAAGGCCAATTCTGAAGAAATTGACCTTCTGGCCTCCACCTTCAACTCGGTCGTCTTCTGCCTACAAGAAACGTTTTTGAAAACTACTGACCATTACTCCCTCAACAACTTTGCTTGCTATCACAAACATCAAGTGGACGCCGACAGGGCCTGTGGTGGCGTCTCCATTATCGTTAGACACGATATCCCACACAGCCCTGTTCGTGTGCACACATACCTTCAGGCCATCTGTATTTCTATCTCTCTCCACAAAACTTTCACTCTTTGCACTATCTATCTACCTCCCAACACCAACATTCAACCAACTAGCCTTAACAACCTCATCTCTCAGCTTCCCACCCCCTTCATCCTTCTTGGTGACTTCAACGCTCACAACCTTCTGTGGGGCTCTAATACCCCCTCTCTACTTTGTTTTGTTTCACCCATGCACCTCTCTCGATCACAGCTTTCTGACTTTTGTTCTTGAAATTTTCTCATTCTCCCCTGTTTTCTTTAATTCCTACCTCTAAAATGATCTGACCTCTCAGGTACAATTTGACAAAAATTGTATTGACCTTATGAAACAAACAAACTGTTTGCATACCTGAAATAGAAATTTTCATTTTCATAAATTAAGAAAATCTGTAAATCTGGAAAATATCTGCTGAAAAATGCCTACAGCTGACTATTCACGCCAGAGAAATGACAAGACAACAAGGAGGTAGCACTTTGTTCACTGGTGCACAATTTGTTGTGGGAAGATGAAATACCCCTGTTAATCACCCCCTCCCTTCTCAAAAAAAAAAAAAAAGAAAAGGGTATGGAATTATCCTTATTTGAGAAAAATTATTAACAAAAATGAAGAAGCAACCTTAAGAAATATCTTGTTAATTATCTTATGATGATGAAAATATTTTTTATTGATTAAATTGTTGCTGGAAGGGCCTGAAGTGTACTTCCTTGGATTTCATTGGGAAAGTCCCCTGGAGTTCTATGGATTTTTCCCTTTCTTAAGGAAAGTAAACTGCTTTTAGCCAACAAATATAAGAAAATTGCCAGTTACATAGTAAGACAAGTATTGCCAGTATAAAAGATTTAAATATTGTTTTCTCTGAAAAAGTGTTGCGAGGGGGATGAAGTATACTTCCTGTGAATCCAGGTGAACAATTCCTCAATTCCACAGGTTTCTCCTTTTCTGGGAGAAATTTATTATTTGTAGCTAACACATGTGTAGACAAGAGTCAATGGAATCTCCAAACAGCTTTGGTTTTGACATCAGCTGCCTCTAGCTGAATTTACAACATCTTAATGGAAAATAGCTTGGTCTTTTGGATTGGGGGCATGGTCACATAATACAGACATGTGTGAAAGCCTGGCTTATTGTTTGGTTTCACCAAGGATGTGTTCATACATCCTTGGTTTCACATCATATGATTGGTGCATTATCAGACAAACTAATTGAAAGGAAGTATGTACAAGAGAATAAACAATGGGAATATTGCAAAGAATAAATTGCTTTTTATGAAATACTATTAAAGGACGGTAGACCATAAATATATTTTTTTATGCAAAACTTGACTTGAAAATGGTAACTCCCCATTTCATCTTCCTTTGATATCATCTTTACTACTCTTTTGAACATTTTTGTGATAAAGTTAAGCTTTAACATCATTGATGTTCTGGTGTTGATTAAAAAGTTGAGATACTGTATGTAGCAAAGTTGGGAAGACAGAGAAAGTTGCCCAAAATTTCTGACAAAGGTGGCAAAATTGTATTGTCATCTACCCCATTCCTGACCTATATAGGAGTAGGTACAGTAGCTCACTTCGTAGAGCGCACGACTGGGATGCTGGAGGTACTGTACTGGGTTCAAGCCTTGGTCAGGTGTAACCCGTTTTGCCACAGCTATGGAGACAGATATGCCAAACATCAAAGCGGAAGTACTGTAAGTCGTTTGCAGCTCCTGTTCCCCATTCAGCTGTTGAGAGAAGTGGCCATTGGTTTAACTTATGGTTCAACGTCCGAAGGGGACAATAAGCCGTTGGTCCAGATAGGACAGTCACACCCTGCCTCGTTCTCTGAACACTATTCGAGAAAAGAAGCATGAAAATGTGGTGTTCATTCACTTCCTGTCCTGGTCTAAGTCAAGCCCAAGTTCCTGTGCGCCAACTCATCTGTCAGCCAGAGAACGTATTCGGTGGCTAATTGGGTCTAGCGCTTTGAGGCCCTGGCAAAAACAATATATAAATCACAAATATATATATGTATATACAGTATATATATATATATATATATATATATATATATATATATATATATATATATATATATATATATATATATATATATATATATATATATATATATATATATATATATATATATTAAATATATATATATACATATATATATATATTAAATATATATATATACATATATATATATATTAAATATATATATATACATCCGATCCCCGTTGCTATGTCTCTGATGTAGAAAGTCTACTTTGTGAAAAGGAAGTCATGCTCACTCTCTTATGCTATTGTATGTACTTAATATTGCAGATTGTGTTTTACCAGTTTGTTGACATACCTTGAATAAATCATGAAAGATTGAAAAGTAATTCAATGAATGCACAAAGACTTCTAAGGAAAGTGAGTCGGATTTTACTTCAAGTCTGATTCCAGTGAATTCTGTGCAAATTTGTTAGAGTCAAGATTGACCTAAATGCCTATTTTGAGTCACCAATAGCCTAATTGCCATGAACTGTATCAGAAACTATAAAAGTAACAAACATTTTTGAAAGAGAGCACTCACGCAAAATGCATCTTTGTTTTCACCATACCCACTCTCAACATCTTGTAAAAGGCTTTCTTTTATCAAAATCATTTTAAATTTTAGAACAGAAATTAACAAATTGATATGAAAAGTTTGAATATTTTTACTTCATACAGTACATACAAATTTTGCATACAAATATTAAAAAATACTTTAATTTCATCAGTAATAACTTACGAATTTAAGTATGTTTTATTCAAAATTCAAAGACTGTTATGAAGAATTTGATTATTTTTGATTGGTAAATTGTGAATAGAAAGCTGTTTTGTTTTTGTTTGTAATTATCCTCCAGTGAGTCAGATTTCAGCAACAACCTCTTGTTGGGATAACAAACAATTTTGGCAATGTTGCATTTTTGAATTTGGATCCATATCTTAATAGGAGGATCTTTGAGAATGTTTAAAAAATTATTTTCCTTTACATTCGGTTCTTTCACCTATAAACTTATGCTTTAATTGCTATTATCCAATACCTCATTACAGATTTCTGACAAAGTAAACTCCATCGTCTCTTCTGGGGAGGTTTGCATTGTGCTTGGTGGAGATCACAGTTTATCAACGGGTTCCATTCTCGGGCACGCACGTGCGGAGCCGGATATATGCATCCTCTGGATTGACGCTCATGCAGACATCAACGTCCCATCAGCCTCTCCAACCGGAAACATGCACGGAATGGTACTGTCTTTCTGCATCAACGAACTCCACAAGTACATGCCTTCCATCCCTGGCATGGAATGGATCAAGCCAGCCATTCCAGCCAGCAGGATAGCATTTATTGGTCTCAGGGAGTTAGACCCTTCTGAAAAGTGGGTTCCATTTCCTGTTTTGTTTTTCGTTCCATGTGCTTATTTCTAAATCAAAGTCAGATTTATTTCAAGAACTGATTAAAGATCTAAGAGTAGGTAAGAACAAATTGAGTTTTATAAAATGCAAACCACGAAAATAACAAAAACTTTCATCATAATTGGTTAAACCATTTTTACCTTATTTCTCTCTGCGCCAGGATGCGCACATGGCCCGGACATCAACTCTCCGTTCACTTCTTTCATCTGCTCTCCTTCTTACATCAGTCCAAGATCTCCACCCTGTTCTGTCTCTCTCCTTCTCAATCATTTTCCTCCATGTCATCCTAGGTCTTTCCATGTCCCTATTAGAGCTGTGAACGTTTAGGGATTTTAGTAAACGTGTACACGCCAAAAAAAGCGAGCGTGTATCGTGTACATGAGTTTAGTACCGTAATTTTTGGAAATACACCAAAATTGCTCCAAAACTACGAGGCGAGTAAAAAAATCGCGCAACTAGTATGGTAAAAGTACTGACTGCATTGCCCAAATAGGCGCTGAGTTTTGCTTTCCAAATCGTAAAAAGTTTACTTCTACAGTACAAATCATTATTTTTATGGAAAATATGCATGGAAATTCAGTTTAGAAAGAACAGATAACTTCCTTTCAATGTCATTTAAACTCAACATCGCGTAACTTGTTTGTCCTATTCACTACGGCTTTCAAAGTTCTGTGAAAATCTTGCATACTGAGGCCTATGATATACCTCGCCGTATAACATTTCAAAACTACGCCACCACCACCAGGAAGTTCTGAAACATTAGTCCTCTCGAAAAAATGGCCCACTTCTTTGCGAAGCATGCCGAATTTCAGCTTTGTTAAAACCTTTTTCTGTTTATATATTATGCAATAATTTTTCTTTCTTGCAAAATTTATTTGACTCATCAGGTAATATTTACATGTAAATGTACTGATTGTCACGATTCAAGTGTTTTTTGGTCGATGAAACGGGCCTTGATTGCGTGGGATTTAAAGCATTATGGCCTAATGTTAGGCCTATTGTTAGTTTCGCTGTTTACTGCTGCACATTCGCGGTGCATTTTACATGTTAGATTACTCAGTTTTCGGCGAAATCAAAGTGCATAATATCCCCATTCATTGGTGATTACTGCGCATTTGTGATTCGCACATTTAAAAAAGATTATGCTAATCGGGTGTACAGTTTGTGAAAAACATTGATTGGAATTTTGTCAGCCGAATGTGTGTGTGATTTGAATCATGAATATTAATTTTCAACGGCAAGACACAAGGCCTATAATGTATGAAAAACGATTACTCGCAATGAAGTATTTAGTAAACGTTTACAAAATTTGCGAGCGTGTAGCGAGTACACGCTAAACGGTCACAGCTCTAGTCCCTATGCCCTTCTGGTTTCCACCCCAAAGCTGCGGTGCGATCATCATCTATTTCTCCTCTTGAAACATGTCCAATCCAGTTTCATCTTCTTCGTCTAATTTCATCCCTTACTCTTTGTTAGTGAATGGTGTGTAGATGCATAACTCCAGCTTGCTTTTTATAATTCTGCTTATTGCTTTATAATTCTTCTTCTGCATGCCTCCCCTTACTATTCACTCTATTTTCAGTCTACACTCTAATAACTGTACGTGTAGGTAGCAATTATATAAGCCTACCTACCCATAATCGCCTCTCTACTCACAGCTCAACCCCTACCTTCATGTGATACTAATTGTTAAACTCAAGCCTTGCGGCTAGAGTAACGGATTGGGGCTCTTCCAGAGAAATCCTCTGGATAAAATAATCTCCTTCCTTCATCATGCATCCCTCTACAACCATATTTAATTTTCCTCTTTCACCCCCTCTCTACTTTGTTTTTGTTTTACCCATGCACCTCCTCTCTCGATCACACCTTTCTGGCTTTTGTTCTTGAATTTCTCTCATTCTCCCCCTGGTTTCTTTCCTTCTTACCTCTAAAATGATCTGACCTCTCAGGCACAATTTGACCTTCATTGTCGTGGTGCCATTAAGACCTCATCAAACAAACAAATATCTGGGTATGGATGGAAAACCGGACAAAGCCCGGGGAGATAGGCCTCATAAACCTACAAAGGCAACCTATCTAGGAAAAAGGAAACTGATCCAAAACCCGATGAGATAACTATTGTTAACCTTGGGTGATATCTGATCTAGGAGATGTATCAACTCTGATTTGAACATACATGGGGAGATAAGCATCACTACCCTGGAAAGGCAACTAATCAGGCGATGAAAAATTGCTTCAAAGTTGACCATTTTACAGCATTTTGAATTGTAAGGCCTTAATATTCAAGGAATCATGCAAATTTTATTTAAATTTTTGACATCGCAACAAGAAAACTGATTAATTATGTTAACTTATTGTTTTCCAACAAATGTTATTTGAAAGCAGGCAGTTGAATATGAAAGAGGTTTTGAATCTCCATCAATCAATTCTTAGCAGGAGAAAACATCCTGATGATTTTCAGACCTACAGAGTATTCAGAAGTCAAAGCTCATTCTGCTGAATATAAAATCTTCATTTGTCCATATACCTTTAAGTTGTGAATTATATTTGTCTATTTTGATAAAGGTCAAAAAGCTGAATCCATCCGAGCCATTAGGCTCATACGGCTGGTGCTTGTTCCCGGTTTCCATGGCGCAAGCGGATGAAAGTACATGATTCCCCTGGATGAGACTCCAGTCCATCACAGGTCAACTCCCAGCAGTGCTGGTACTCATTTTACAGCTGAGTGGACTGGGGCAAGTTGAGTAAAGTGCCTTGCTTAAATGCAGTGCAGTGCTCACAGCGGGAATCGCACCCAGTACCTTTCGCTACGACCACTGAGCCACTGCACCTCTTTTTAAAGGTCAAAGAAACGACCAAATTGTTGAAAATACTAATCTGATAGTTGTTCAAAAGATACCAAGGTTTACAATGCCACAAAATTGTTTGTAAACGTTTGTTGTAGAAAGTGGAAGAATTGTGATGCTATACACATATAAATTGTTAAGGCTTTTAATTTTTTCCAGATAGTAGATCACAGCAACTTTCAGAAGACTTGATTCCACTCGCCTGCTAACCTGAGGTGGTATATTGACTTTTTAGAAGCAAAATTTGAAGAAAAAAAAAAAAAATAGTTTGCTTTATTGAGACTTGTTTGGCCACTATTTGATATTGAATTTAATCATTTGGCTTATTTGATATTGGATTTGATAATTTGGCTTATTTGATAATTTGGCTTATTTGATGTTGAATTTGATAATTTGGCTTATTTGATATTGAATTTGATGCTTTGGCTTATTTGATATTGAATTCGATAATTTGGCTTATTTGATATTTAATTTAATACTTTAGCTAATTTGATAATTAGGCTTATTTGATGTTGAATTTGATAATTTGGCTTATTTGATATTGAATTTGATAATTTGGCTTATTTGATATTGAATTTGATAATTTGGCTTATTTGATATTGAATTTGATAATTTGGCTTATTTGATATTGAATTTGATAATTTGGCTTATCTGATATTGAATTTGATAATTTGGCTTATTTGATATTGAATTTGATAATTTGGCCTATTTGATATTGAATTAGATAATTTGACTTATTTGATATTGAATTTGATAATTTGGCTTATTTGATATTGAATTTGATAATTTGGCTTATTTGATATTGAATTTGATAATTTGGCCTATTTGATATTGAATTAGATAATTTGACTTATTTGATATTGAATTTTTTTGATAATTTGGCTTATTTGATATTGAATTTGATAATTTGGCTTATTTGATATTGAATTTGATAATTTGGCTTATTTGATAATTTGGCTTATTTGATATTGAATTTGATAATTTGGCTTATTTGATAATTTAGCTTATTTGATATTGAATTTGATAATTTGGCTTATTTGATAATTTGGCTTATTTGATAATTTGGCTTATTTGATATTTTGGCTTATTTGATAATTTAGCTTCTTTGATAATGAATTTGATAATTTAGCTTCTTTGATAATGAATTTGATAATTTGGCTTATTTGATAATGAATTTGATATTTGGCTTATTTGATAATTTAGCTTTTTGATAATGAATTTGATAATTTAGCTTTTTTGATAATGAATTTGATAATTTAGCTTATTTGATAATGAATTTGATAATTTGGCTTATTTGATAATGAATTTGATGATTTGGCTTATTTCATTTTGTATTTGATAATTTGGGTTTTTTAATTTTCTTTTATTTATTTAGGTTTGGGTTTCTGAGACTTGTTTGGCTGTACAATATCTTATCTAGCTTTTAATGCTCAGCTTTTCCACAAGACTTTAATAGAAAATAAATGTTTTCTGATGACATTCCGGAAATCATAATAACATTTTATTGCTTTTTAATACATTTATCCCTTCCTTTTCTCGTTGCCTGTAACCTTCACCAGCTGATGCTACCTATTTTACTGCTTGGTATGCAGCTGAAGTGTTCAAGTTTCTGTCCAAGTGTAGACTCAAACCAGGGACCATCAGCTTGAAAGTCCAGCTCTTTGCCAATTGTGCTATCCCACCTTCATAAAATGTACAGTACTTACTCAGAAAACATTAATAGCTTTAGCATAAATATTTTAAGTTTTAACATAATGAAGATAATTAAATATTAAAATAAAAAATATTAAATGATAAGTCTTACATATTAGCCAGAAAATTATTGTTTATGTACATATGGCTATCTTTTATTTTCAGATATGCCATAGATCTGTTGAACATCACAACACATTCAATCTGTGAGGTAGATAAATATGGCATGCCAGAGGTCTTAGCACGGTCCATGGATGCAATCAATCCAAAGTAAGTGAAGAAATGTCTTTATTGTAGGCACAGAGACTGCTTCGCCCCCCTCCCTCCCCCTCATGCCACATGTCTGCCTTTACCTTCCCAGGTGTATGCTTAAGATAGTCCGTGAAGAGGGATAAAGCATCTTTACCGTTTATCTGTACGTCCGTCCATATGTACATTATTCTGTTACTGGCCACAAAAGATTTCTGCGCTTGGAAAGGAATTGTTGTGGTAGGTGGATTGGGGTGGTAGGTGGATTGGGGTGGTAGGTGGATTAGGGTGATATGTGGATTGGGGTGGTAAGTGGATTAGGGTGATATGTGGATTGGGGTAGTAAGTGGATTCAGGTGGTAGGTGGATTGAGGTGGTAAGTGGATTGGGGTGGTAGGTGGATTGTGGTGGTAGGTAGATTGGGGTGATTGTAGGTGGATTGGGGTGATAGGTGGATTGGGTGGTAGATGGATTGGGGTGGTAACTGGATTGGGGTGGTAGGTGAACAGAGGATGGTATGTTAATGGGGGATGGCAGGTGGATGGGGAGTAATGTGAATGGAGGATGATAAGTGGGTTGGACATGTTGGATTGATAGAGATTAGGGTTGGACAGTGTTTTTGTTTTGGGTGGGGAAGGAAACAAACGTTTTTGAAAACGACTGGCTATTTGCTTGAAATTGTTATTTTGTTACAGAATGAAAATTTGATTAAGTTTAATATAAGGGTGTTTCAGCTGATGTCATGAGGTCACATGACTTTGTTTACATCGCCATTGTCAGTCAAAAACACTGTCGTCTGCTGTAAACTTAATTAGACGTACATACGTTTGCATGTTGTTAAATAAGATTATTTTGGTAAGATAATTATGCCAGAAAATTGCTGTGCCGTTGGTTACAGTAATAGATGCGTGCAGGGGTTTAAAAAGACACTTTCTCAATTTCCATCTGATCCTGATTGACGTTCGAAGTGGGTGTTTGCTGTACGACGCAGTGGCTTTCAACCTACGGTTCGTACGATTTGTCACTTGTAGGCTTTGTCCGAGTATAACGAACAATCAGCAGGCGTTAATATTAAAGTTACTCTTCTTATACCCGGTGAGTATATAAAACTTAAGGAAAATATAAAGTAAAATTGGAAGCGAACAATTAATTACAAGTAGTGAAATTCACTGAACTGGCACTGGTATGTTAGCATGTAGTATGTTTGTTGTATGTGTGATGTGACTGGGCCGTGTGAAGACACGTGGAACGCAACGAAGCCGCTGCCCTGCAAAATGGAATCCAGTTGACTTGGAGTCACATGATGAAATCCCTCTATAGATTGCAGAATCAATGAAGGACTTTATAGGAATGCAATTCTCCTGTAGTTTTAAAGTTAAATCTATTCCTGAAAGTGCATAAGGCCTGTGCTGAGCCTGAAAGTGCATAGGCCTGTGCTTATCCTGGTTTTGAGGTGCTAGCTAATGGGACACGAGACCATGTCAGGTTTCTCTAGCAGTGCTGGTACTCATTTACCGCTGAGTAATCTGAAGCATGTTAAGTAAAGTGCCCTACTGAAGGACACAAGGAGGATTTATGTCAGGAATCTAACCCTCAAACATGAGTTTTAACCTTAATTTACGATGAAGCTGTCTTTTTCTTTTTCTTTTAAAGGGGTAATCTGCCAATTCATCTCAGCTTTGATATCGACTCCCTGGATCCACTTTATTCACCAAGCACAGGAACTCCAGGTAAATAGATATATATATATATATATTTACGACAAAATGAAATGTGTACAATTTATCAGGTACTGACTGTCAGACAATGGTACTGTCTATCAAAATTTTCTTGAAATCATGGGTCAAGAAGAAAAACTAATTTTTGGAGAAACCTTTTCCAACTTAAAAACCTACCTGGTCCAGGTTTAAAAAATTGCAATATTCAGGCCAAAGTTAATCATAGATAAGTTTCCAGCTGCAGACTAACTAACTATCACATAAAATTGCTTTCAGCAAAAGATTACTTGAAATCTTGGGCTAGTTGGTAAAAAAATAATTTTGGTAAAAAGAAATCCACATTGAAAACTTCTGCTTTTTGTAGATTTAGAAAAATGAGCGCAACACTGTGTATTTCATTTTGATTGCATTATATAAATCTCAGGAGATTATTTATGGGAGAACTTTGCTTTAGATCGCTAGAAAAGAAAAGGTTTGTTTTTAAAGGCAGTAGAATATTCACAGTGGGCATTTTCATCTGATGTTCGTTCAGCAACCAAAAACTTCAATATATTTTATTTTGGCTTTATTCTAAATTTATAGAAAATTTACAGACAAAAAATGTCATAAAACTGTAAAAAAAAATCTGATTGAATTTGTCGCATCGATGTGAAAAATCATTTTCGTAACTGAATTATTTTTGACTATGTGATGTAGCATTCCCTTTTACACATCTTATGAATAATATAAAAGTGCAAAAGTTGTCAAACCAGCCCACAGTTCCGATCAAAGCCACCATCAACAACCTCTCTCGTATTGACAACGTTCATATTACCCGTCTTAGAATTGGTCACACTCATCTCACCCACTCCCACCTCCTTATTGGCTCCCCCCCAAACCCCTCTGCAACAATTGCCATTGCACCCTCACAATCCATCACGTTCTCCTTGCTTGCCCCCTGTACAACCTTCCCAGAGCTTCCCTCGCTCTCTACAACTCAATTGCTGAGTTCTTCCAGAAAAATCCTCCGGTTAAAATTATCTCCTTCCTTCATCATGCCTCCCTCTACGACTATATTTAATTCTCCTCTTCCACCCCCTCTCTACTTTGTTTTTGTTTCAACCATGCACCTCCTCTCACGATCACAGCTTTCTGACCTTTTGTCCTTAAATTTCTCTCATTCTCTCCCTGTTTTCTTTACTTCCTACCTCTAGAATGATCTGACCTCTCAGGCACAATTTGACCTTAGTTGTTGTGGTGCCGTAAAGCCTTCATCAAACAAACAAACAAACAAACCAGTTAGCAACACGGCAAATACAAGTACCTATTCCGACAAGCTTATGATTGACAAATAAGGTCAGCATGATCGATCCCACATTCAGGGGGTGGGGGAAGGATAGGATGTGCACTTACAATTTCAAAAAAAGATTTGCTGTCTCACATGAGACCTACATGATTTTGATGATGAGGATAATTACCTCCCTCTGCAAACAAAGTCGGACGGAGATTATGTTTTTGCCTGTTTTTGTCTGTTTGTCATCAACATGTTTGTCATCTCAAGAAGTGATGATTGAATTTTGATTAAATTTGGTGTTTGATTTTGTTTGTGCTTAAGGAGGAAGTGAATAAAAGTTTAGACATATTGGGACAGGGAAGGGCAGAAATGGAGCTGTATATTGGGACAGGGAAGGGCAGAAATGGAGCGGTATATTGGGACGGGGGAAGGGCAGAAATGGAGCGGTGGAGATGTTTTGGGATGAGATCTGATTTATAGTTTAAACTTTCCAATGGAATGTGTTGAACAATGAATTCATGCCCTGAAAAGAAATATAAACAATCCATTTTCTAAAGAAAATTAAATCTAGTGGTTGGGTATCAAAGAAAATCAAAACAATTGGTTTTTGGCATGAAAGGAAAATGGTAGAATGTGAATCTTGCCTGTAAAGAACTCAAATTTTGAAATGCTTAGCCTAAATAAAACTGAAAACAATGATATGATTTTGGAAGAAATCCATCATAAGGTAGATAACCCTGTTTAAGTGTTTAGAATGCAAATTGGCAATACTGATTAAAAGTGAGTAAGAGATTATATAGGCCTGGATGTAGTGATTTTAGTGGGTCTGGGATTCCTGTGGTAGATTGTATTGGAATGAGGGGTTAACTTGATCAAATTTTAGGCAAGTTGGAATCGCCAAGCAAGCAGAGGTGTGCACTCTACAGAGTGCTAAATTCTAGTTTATACAGTGATAACCCCTTCATGCCGAAAAGTTTGTCTATACAGCTTTCCGTACCCGATACCGGACTTTTCATATAAAAAGTCTGGTATAATGATACCTTAACCCGACTTCCAGTATCACCAGCTTGTTTACACTCATAACAAAGAACCTTGTTTGTTATCATTAAGACCTGTATGTAACTTCCAGTGATGAAGACCATACACAGTCACAGTGTTGTGTGTACTGGCCACATATTGAAAGTGCACCCAAGCAGAAGTGAGGACAATGAACAGAGGATTGGATTGCACACTGAAAGTGCACCCATGCACAAGTTAAATGAGTGAGGATGATGAGCAGGGGATTGGGTTGCATGCATGTACTGGTCTGGCAAGCTGGTAGCTTGTGCAGTGTTATGTGAAATTGGCAGTCTGGATGCTTCAGGCAATTTTGACCAATTCTCCTATAAGGGTGTTTCAGCTGACGTCATGAGGTCACGTGACTTCGTTTACATCGCCATTTTGCCGGGCGAGAACGATTGTCTGCTGTACACTTATTTAGACTTACAAATTCTTGCATGTTGTTATAAAGTTAATTTTTGTAAGATAATTATGCCGGAATTTTGCTGTGCCGTTGGTTGCACTAATAGACGTGTGCCTAGACATTCGAAGTGGGTTTCTGCTGTACAACGCAACGTCTTTTAACCTTCGGTATTGGATTTGCAGTGAGCACTTTATGCCAGGTATGTAGGCTTTGTCTGCGTATAAAGAACAATCAAATGGCGTTCACGTAAAAGATACTCTTCGTATACCCAGTGAATATATAAAACGTTGGGAAAATTGTCGCCGCGAACAAAAACAATAAAATTCACTAAACTGGTAGGTAGGTCAGCAGGCAGTATGTTTGTTATATGTGGGATGTGACTGAGCTGTGTAAAGACGCATGAAATAAAATGATGCTTGCCCGGCAAAATGGTTTCCAGATGAGTTAAGAGTCACGTGATGAAATCCCTCTATAGAGAGGAATTTTTTCTTGTTAAAAGTGAAACAGGAGTAAGAGCAAAAATGAATAAGCAAAAAGTCCTGACGTTTGTAAGAGTAATAAATTATCAATAAAACAACGTTCAAACTAAGTAAACCGAACCTTCAAGAACAGTTTTTAAGCAATTTTTGGTTCCGATGCAATAGCATCAGGAACCTATGTGGTCATGATGGCATGTGGGTATGCATGTATGTGACAGCCAAATCATAACCGCGATATCTAAAGAACGTTACACTGCATTCATGTCATATTTGGTACACAGGTAGCCCATGGTCTGTAGATGCCCTATTGTTTTTGGTGGTGATATCTTGCTATTAATTAGTCTTTGACTTAATTCCTTTTCCCTTGTGGGGAATAGAGCCAGAATATATTCTTCTCCATTTTACTCTGTCTGCAGCCACTCGTCTCGCTTCCATCCTTGAATTTTAAACCTAATTCATTTCTCTCCCTCTTTACGGTTCTCCACGTTCTTTTGGTCTGCCCACACTTCTTTTACCTTTTGGTGTCCAGGTCAGTGCTGTGCATGCTGGCAATTTTATCTGAGTTCATCCTCAGCAGGTGACCAAGCCATCTCCATTTCCTTCTTCTTACTATCTTCCTCATTGGATACACTTGTTGGCCAGTGAATGCAAAGTATTCTTCTGAGGCACTTGTGTAAGAATATATTTAACCTGTTGCCTTCACTTTTGGTCATTCATCATGTTTCGCTGCTGTAGAGTAGTACGGCGATAGTGTTGGACTTGAAGATTCTTATCTTAGTTTTTCTGCTGAACTGACTGCACCTCCAGATTTGTCTTAGTTTGTTGAAGGCTCCCCAAGCTTTTCCTATTCTTGCTTGTATGTCATTGGAATCTCCGCCATTTTTGGTCACAAATGCACCTAAGTATGTAAATATGCATAGTGGGCGGGGCTTAATATGGTTTTGCTAAAAAGACCTTGTGAACATGTTATATTTCAAAAAGAACAAACTGGATTCAAGTCATATGCTGTACACAGATAACCCATGATCCCTATTTATTACTTTTGGTGGTGATGTCATGAATATTAATTAGTAGGCGGGGCTTAATGTAAACAATTTGAAATGCTCATGTTTTAACAATCAAACGTCTGTTTTGTTTCACATTTTGTAGAATTATGATGTTAGCTAGTTTGTACGTGTTCACTTTATTAAAAATAAAAATTGAATTTTATTAATATGCACAGTGGGCGGACTTAATATGATTTTGCTAAAAAGAGCTTGTAAACATGATATCTCAAGAACGATTCATGTCATGTCAAATATTTCATGATATGCAATGGCATAACAGTTAATACAAAATAAATCAGCATGAAAAAATGCATCAGAACCACAGAATCTTTTGGTTCTGGTTATTGATCTGCATGGTGGGTGTGGCTTATGAATAAATATGCTGAACAAATATTTTATGATATGCAACGACATGACAGTTAATACAAATTTTACAAATTAATCAGTTTATGAAAAAATAAAGCATTGGAAACACAAAACCGTTTAGTTCTGGTGAACATGTGTATCCATTTTTCACCAGGCTAGTTCAGCTTACGCAAAGAAAGCTTAATAGGCCTATCAAGTTTAATAGCCTAACCTATAATATTAGCTGTAAAATCTATTTTAAAGGCCTACAATTAATGTGAAATGTAACATATGCTGGTCAAATTATATGGTTTTGGGATGTGCATGGAAAACTTGTAACCTTACCGTGACACATACAGTAGTTGCACAGCCTAACGACAGTTCTCTATTGGTCAGTTACAACTTGAAATTGAAGACAGAATAAGTCTTAGGCCCATGTTAGGCTTTTAAAGTTGAGGTTAAACTTTACCAAAATTTAAAATTTCCTACCAGAAATATCAATTTAGAATATCAAATATGGCCTGTAAAGTAACACTAGGTCCACACTAGACTTTCCCGAAAGGATGAAAAACATACAAAATGAGCATGAATGCTCTCTTTTCAATTCGCTTAACCCTTCTGAATGTTTTTACAACAAACTGTTTTTAGTAGCAATGTTGTGTGTGGGGAATTATGAAAACTTTCCATAAAAGCAAACTTAAAATAAGTTGCCAAAACAGTCAGAAGCACAGGAAATTTTAACCTTATTTCTTCTCAAAATTTATAATTAAAAGTTAATATTTTTTAAGAAGAACACAGTAACAAAGGCATCACGTACTATCTCAACCCTGCACTAAGCCGATTTCATTTTACAAACCGCAGAAGTTGAATTACCTATTCTAAAACGAAATCACAACTTATCAAAAATGTACCAGTGGGCGGGGCTTCACTCCAAGAGAATGACATCAAATCTCATGTGTTGTATATTAATTTTGTTTTGCTGGTTTGTGGTGCACATTTGTGGGTCAGGTCATTGACCTACTGTATTCTATAAACCTTGTACTCCAGACTAGCTGTTGTAATAAATATTTGATGATACTTAAAGGAGTACTCCTGTGAAAACATAACCTCCGTCCAACTTCGTTGTCGGAGGTAATAATGAAGGGAGATCGGGATCCATTACACAAACTGTATGCAAATTTTAAACTAATTTCTTTAAGAACTTAAAGAAATGAGCACAGATAGATGATATTTATTTCCTTGCTTTTACTTGTGGAAATTTCACACTGTGTTATATTTTGTTGGAATTCATGCAGACTTCTCTTTTCTTTATTGTCATATGTTGCAAGCCATGTGAAAAATTGACTAAAAATGCATAGCTGTAAGCTTGTGATATTGTCATGCTGTAAGCAATTTTATTCATACTCTAGTCAACCACGAACCGTGGTTCGTGTGGTATGAGCATGCTTGAGGCCATTTACATATTGACAGAATAGGAAAGGTTCAATTTACATTTGTAAATTTCATCATTTACATACGATTCTAGAATAAATTTAAGGTCTCTTTTAGTTATTACTTAAAGTTTTATGTTTCGTTAATTATCAAAGAGAGTGTTAAATTATAAACAATAGAGTTAAAATATTGACAAGGTATAAAATATAAAATGAATGAAAAATTTCTGAAAAATTGTTTAGTTTTTAAGTTCATGGATTGTTTTAATATAAAAAATACTTACGATCTGTGAATGGGAACACAGGTTAAAGTCTTAATGGATTCTTGGAAATGTTCATGGAATATCAGTCATTGAAAGTAAAAAGGCTGTATTTAAGTCATTTGTTTCAGAGCAATAGGTTCAGATCCCAAACATATTAGAATCAGCGGCTTTACTTCCAGACATTTTGGCAGACTTAAATCCTAATATCGCAGTACAATTTTGGCACAATGTAATTCTTGTAATAGAACTTTATTCTGTTTATTGAATAAATGCACTGAAAATCTAAATATTTGTTGATGATTTTGTACATTTTCTAAATAATTATAATTTGAGAATATTCTTGTTAATATTTTTGTTAAAAATGAAGTTTTAGCCCAAGAATTAAACCAGACCATCAATGATGTTGAAGCTCAACTTTATCACAACCAGAACCAAAAGGTTTTGTGGTTCCGATGATTTTTGCATATGTTGATTGATGTGCAAGTTTTGTATTAAGTGTCATGTCATTGCATATCAACACACTACATTAGCTAACATCACAATTATACCAATGCAATTGTTAAAATATAAGCAATTCAAGATTTTTACATTAAGCCCAGCCTACTCATTAATATGCATGACATCATTACCAAACATAGTAGAGCACATCTACGGACCATGGGCTATCTGTGTACCCCATATGACTTGAATCCGACGTATCGTTTTTGAGATATCGTGTTTACGAACTGGGCATCACACACACACATACGCCATCATTACCACAGGTTCCTGATGCTATTACTTTGGATCCAAAAATGTTCCAAAAAGTAGTAAAGATGATATCAAAGGAAGCTGAAATAAGGAGTTGCCATTTTCAAGTCGAGTTATGCATACAAAAATATACTTATGGTCTACTCTCATTTATTAGTATTTATAAAAGCTATTTCTTTGCAATATTCCCATTGATTATACTCTAACATTGTACATGTACCTTTCTTTCAATTCGTTTGTCTGAAAATGTGGCAATCATATGATGTGAAACCAAGGATGTACGAACACATCCTTGGTGAAACTAAACAATAAGCAAGATTTTCACACATGTCTGTTTTATGAGGCCATGCCCCCAATCCAAAAGACCAAGTTATTTTCCATTAAAATGTGTAAATTCAGCTGGAAGCAGCTGATGTCAAAACCAAATCTGTTTGGAGATTCCATTGACTGTGTCTACACATGTGTTAGCTAAAAATAATAAATTCCCTCCAGAAGAGGAGAAACCTGTGGAATTGGGGGATTGTCCCCCTGGATTCGCAGGAAGTATACTTCATCCCCCTCGCAACACTTTTCCAAAAAAAACAATATTTAAATCTTTCATACTGACAATACTCGTCTCACTATTTAACTGGCAATTTTATTTTTGTTGGCTAAAAGCAGTTTACTTTCCTTGAGAAAATGAAAAATTCATAGAGCTTCAGGGGACTTTCCCAATGAAATCAAAGGAAGTACACTTCAGGACCCTCCAGCAATAATCTTTATCAATCAGAAATATTTTCATCACTCATAAGATAATTTAATAAGATATTTTACACAGATAGCCCATAGACTGTAGATGCACCTGATTGGTTTTGGTGGTGATTAATGAGTAGGCGGGGCATAATGTAAATTTCCTCAAATATGATACATGAGCAACCGTATGTCTGTTTTGCATCATACTTGCTATGATAATGTTGTTGATTATTGTGAACATGCTAGTCTTGTCAATAGGTATGTCTATTTTATAGATCTGCATGCTGGTTATGGCTTATTGGTTCGCACCTATGTAATGGAGATTTTGTCCGTCCGGCCGTCCACAGTTTTTTCTGAGATTTCCTCAGAATGTTAAAGTTTTTTGAGAATTCCTCAGAAAATGTTAAAGTTTCTTCAGAGTTCCTCAGGAAAAGTTTATTCAGAGAAAGTTATCCCCTGCCTAGTTCTAAATATTATTCGAGAAGAGAAGCATGAAAATTCGGTGTCCATTCACTTCCCATCCTGGCCCAGTCAAGTCAAAGTTCATGTGCGCAGATTTGTTGGCACCCGGAGTACTTGACTGGAGGCACTGTGGTCTTAATGGAATGGCCTGGTATAAAATCCTAGTGTAGTTTGTATATACATTGGTGCATTGCACTGTCATATTGTGTATGGTACTTAATCATACTGTAAGGTTTAGTGCAATGGAATTGGATTGTCAAATAGATTGTCAAAATAAATTGAGTTCTCTGCTCTCATGATATTTATTTAGCAGCTTGATTTCTGATGCTTGGCATCAAACATTTTAAATGAATCTTAATCTAAAGTTTAAAACCACATTATCTAAACAAAACAGTATATTCCAGGATTATATGCATCTTTTTTCTATTTCTTGTTATAACGGGAATTATTTTATGCTTTTCTCAATGCTCCACAACACTTGCAAAAAGGTTCAAAGCAAACTAAGTAGAGAGAACTGGGCTAAATATTGAAATCATATTTTTATTTCTTTACTGTAGTGTCTGGTGGGCTGACATTCCGTGAAGGAATGTACATAGCTGAGGAAGTTTCTAAAACGGGTGAGTGTTGGTCCAAATGACTTACTCAGCGGCTAGACTTTTTCAAATCTATTTTAGCTGAATGTGATTACTTTGACCAATCAACTGCTGGGGGAATTTGCCTTTTGTTACCCACCAGCCAATCAGCTGTCGTTGCTACAGGAAAATTTGTAAGTAACAGTGTGCACCTGTATTACCTTCATGTATAACGCATGTATAATAACAGGGTTTGAAAGCCATTTTTTAATACGCTTGGTTCCATACCCCACATGAATTGTGCAGACGGCTATGAATCCCCCAGTATTTGATTGGTCGATAAGTCCCCCCCCCCTGGTCGATAAGTCCCCCCCCCCCCTCCTCCCTAGTACATGAGTGGTGCCATTACAGAAACGTAAATCTCAAAGTAGCTGATTCAGATTTAAAAAGGTCGATGAGATTACTTCAGTGTATGATTGAGGACACCAGTACAAATAGAGCTGTGATGAATCTGCTATGGTCTCTTCTTCTATTCTGAAGACAGTGAATTCTAAAGTTCTGACAAGTTTGTGCGAAAGTGACTGGTGTACAAATTCTGCTGTACAAGTCAATGCCACCCAGTCACTTTCGAAACAGTTGTTAATTGAAAATAAATCAACTTTTTCCAACTATATTTTCGAAATTTCTTCAAGTAGTAAATCCAATTATTTCATTTAATCCTTGCATGCACAAGCGAGATTTGATTTGTGTGCTGTGAATCCATATTCCAAACAAATTACTCAAAAGCTTGAGAATATGTCATATCTAAGAATGAAAACTATATCAATATCAGCAATCAGCACGTGATTTTATCAGCATATTACAGCAAGAAGCGATTATTGGGAAGGGAAAGCCTTTTGAAGCCTAATCGTAACCTGTTGGGGTAAAAAGCCTTCTGAGCCTAATCGTAACCTGTTAGGGCAAGGTTTAGGCTTGAAAAACTCCCTGTATGTTGGGCAATATATCACTTTCCATTGAAAAGCTTTGCCTCACTGATAGAAATCCTTGCCAGCAATAGGTTGAACCTTGAAAGTAAATCAAACTGATATAACCCCAACGTGTTCATAGACCCTTTAGGCCTCATCCTCACTGTGAGTGAGTATTTATCATCTGTGGTTAAAGTTCCAAGTGTGAACCTGACTGTTTTCTTTTGTGATATTCTTGTATCGTGATATCTTGATGTTCTCTTGGAGGTGAAGGAGACAATTTTGAATGTGAAGGTTAAATCAGAATTGGCGTAGATCATGTTAGTAGAGATCCTGGTAGTTTGTGATGCAAGGATGACCTAGTCATTGCACATGAAGGTATTCTGTAAACATCACATCACTCAACATTAATGTTCTCGTTTTCGATTTATTAATATTTTTATTGAAGGTAGGAAGTAATGTTACAATATATTGTATAATATTCATATTGTTTAATTATCATTTTAGAATTATAATTAATTATAGTTTGATTTTGATTTATTATATTTTCAGACTTATGGGAAAGGAAATGTTCTGAAAAAAATCTATTGGATTGAAAAAGTAAATTTACGTATAGTCTCTCTTAATAATTTCCTAAGATATGAATCTTTATATAACTTTATAAATCTGTATAGATCTTGAACTACGAGAATATAGATCTGGGCTTTACAGTAATACCTGGAAAAGAAAATGATCATTGTTAAAAAGATAGATTTGCAACAAAAGCTATAAACACCTTTATGTCCCCTACCCAATTAGAGAAACATTATAAAAACTTTGAGCTTGATTGCTTAACTGCTGCACTTTTTATTAAATAAGCCCAGATGGCTATAAAAAAAATAATTTGTCTTTTTTTAAGCCAAAATGTGTCTGTAGCTTTCTACTATCATATGTGATGCACATAGACAATTATTAACTTAAATTCACCTGTTTCCCACACCTCACCGGGAGACGGTGTTATGTTGGAAGAAAAAGGGAATAAGATCTAAGCTTGTGTAACTACGATTTAATACAGAAAATTTTCTTTTCCCATTAAAAACAACATAAACATAAGCAGCTGCAAGGGCAAATTGGATGCTTGGTAAGATTAAAAGAAATTTTTGTTTTTTTGGTAGAGAGGTTGTTCTTAATTTGTATAAGCAGTTAGCTAGGCCTCACCTTGAGTATGCTATTCAGGCTTGGACTCCCTTTTATGAGTAGGATAAGTTCATTTTGGAGCAGGTTCAGCGTAGTAAGGAATCTCTCTTATGAATCTAGGTTGCGAATTCTTGGTTTGACCACGCTTGAGTTGAGAAGAGTACATGGTGATATGATTCAGGTTTTTAAGTTTCTATCTGGTAGTGATGCTTTGACTTCCTGTTATTTCTTGCATGTTTCAGCTAATCCTCATGTGACACGTGGTAACAGTTTGAAGTTGACCAAAGAGTTCTCACGGATAGATATTCAGCATTTTAGCTTTTCGCAAAGAGTTATTAATGAGTGGAATGGTTTGCCTGAGTGGGTAGTTAGCTTCAATTCTGTTCACAATTTCAAGGTCAACATTGATAAGTTCTTTACTAATTCTGGGCGTCTTTCATTTTTTAATTTTAGTGGTGGTGGTGTTAGTTTGGGATTTTTATGGGGTGACTAACAGTTCTTAGCCTGTAATCTTGTTATGTTATGTTATCTTAGTAGAGAAGTCTTTCAAAATTATCAGATTTAGATTTCAAGTTCTGGGTGATCAAAAGGTAAGAATTCTGTAGATGCATGCACAAATTTGTGATGTGTAGATGATGCGAAGACTTCTCATCCAGTAATTCTGTGTATGTAAATCTTTCGTCAATGTCAGTCTTTGAAAATAATAGGAGTCTTTTCCACTTGGGAGTTGATTCTTGACCTCGATATGACCCAAGAACTACTTCCCAGAACCAACTACTTCCATCATAAAAAAATAGTGGCGGAGGATCGAATTGGAATCGACAATTCAACCTAAGATTAAATTACCCACCAGGCATAGTTTCCAAAATTTATGCTTGTCTTTGAAGAAAATGAGCTTGCCCTGTGTTGCTTTATACATTTTCTGTTAAACAATAAACTGTCCACAGGACAATTGATATATTATAGCTGTCCTGAAAAAGTTTTTGGTTTAACAGGTTCGCGGACAAGTGATTTGCGGAACCCCTTGGATGTAGTGTACCAACGACAAGTTCATCGACATATCGGCCCGATTAAGGCTAATCGGAAGCATAATAGGATCGGTATAATTCCCGTGGATTTTTGATTAGCTCAACCGATTATTGTAATTTATCCAAATTAAATCCTTTAGTTAAAACATGAAAGTTTAGAAATAATTTTAAAAAAGTAAAAATTTAATGTTGATGATGAAAAGTGTTTTTTATTTTTTATTGTTTCAACATTGTATTTTCCGGTTTATTTATCATCTTTCATTTAAAAAAATATTAGCTTATCATCCTCGCGTGCATTAGTTTTGAGAAAATCCCAGATTTGTTGTTTCAAAGAGAGATACGAACGATTGCTGACAATAGTTTTCAATATGTATTGCGCCTGATGTGCTTAAACTGATCCGAACACTGCAAATCACTGAAATTAATTGGCTTGGATAAAAAATTAAAAACCTTGCACCTGCATCACTTTTCCCTCATGTTTATAACGATAAGTACTGTCAGAAAAAAATGATCGGTATTGGAACGGGCCGAATATGACAAAATTTTAATCGCTATTCAGCAGAACCCATAAAAGTGTATTGTTGGAACACTACTTGGATCGAAGAGTGATTGATTTACAAAGAAAAGGGAAGTGTATGTCCATTCACACATCAAAATTTAAAAATGATACAAATTAAGAAGTCCATTCACACATTAAAATTTTAAAATGATTAAAAATCAAGAAGTCCATTTACACATTAAAATTTAAAAATGATTAAAAATGATAAAATCAAGATTTTAAGATTGAAAAAATATTTAAAAAAAGCTATAAATGTTCAACTTATAAAAAACAATTCTGCAAATTTGCTGGCTGTTTATAAATGATTTTTTAACCATTTTAGCTCATTTGTGTCTTAATTGTTATACCCTTGACTTACTTTTACTTTCATTATTTTTTCAGGGTTGATGAGTGCAATGGATTTAGTGGAGGTTAATCCTACCATTGGATCGCAGGTTGAACAGGACCAGACTGTAGGATCCGCCGTCAGCATTATCGCAGCTGCCCTGGGAAAGAAACGAAGTGGAAGCTATCCACGAGACTATAACCTTCCTCTGGTTTAGATGATACATGCAATTTCTTTTATTCCAAAGATTTTTAGCAAAATACTTTTAATTTTGTGGAAATATTCTGTATATTTCTCAAGGTTAAGTTTCACAGTTGCCATTTTTTTACAGTTGCCCTCGGGAAACAAAAAAGTGGACATCACTTCAATAACTAACCTTTTTCAGGTTTAAGTAATACATTTATTTTTATTTCATTTCAAGATTTTTACCCATTTTTTTTTTCTTTTCTGAAATATTCTGAACTAGTTTACAAGATGAAGTTTTGCAGTTTTTATTTTGGAAGCAGCTTTCGGATTTGATTATCTTGTTCATTTGATTATCTTGTTCATTTTTAATCTGTAGATGGAGTTTTCCTTTTTGCAACTTTTTTTTTTTATCAAGTTTTTTAAACTTTCATTTCTGTGTTTTAACTGACATGCTTTTATTTTACCTAGCTGTGTACTCTTTTTCTTACTTATTTTTAGGATTTTCTTGAAATATTCTGCACTAGTTTTCAAGGTGAATTTTGCAGGTTGAAATATTACAGCTTCACGATTTTATCATCTTTACCTTGTATATATTATAAGCTATATTGTAATTCACACGCACGCTAAAACAAAGAAGGTACTGTACTAGAAAGAAAAAAAACTGAATAAAATCAACATGCATGTACTTACTTTAGATTGTTTGGAACTATTCATTATGAATACCAAAACAAGATTATCACTCGCCATGGCTTAATTAAGTGGCGAGTACCACAGTATATTATTATATTTCTACAAATTTTGTTTTGCAAGTGGTTTTTTCAACCCTGCTTTCCAGTTGGTAGGTGGTAAATTCATTTCTCAGCTGGGTCATAGATTTGAATGGGACCAACTGCCCTCTCGATTGGTGCTCGGCATAAGAGTTTAGAGCAGGATTATAGTACAGGCTTGTGCATTGTTTGATGGCTGTAGCAACTTTCCATTATAAAGTGCCTTGAGTATGCATTGCGCGTAGAAAAGCGTTATATAAGATCTACATTTCCCAACGCCTTGGGTATGCATTGCGCGTAGAAAAGCGTTGTATAAGATCTACGTTTCCCAACGCCTTGAGTATGCATTGCGCGTAGAAAAGCGTTATATAAGATCTACGTATTAGTAACATAAGGATCTTAACATTATCTCAAAAAACTGCATACATTTTTTCTGGGTTAATTTAAAAAAATAAAAAATATATTAATTTTGAAGGAAAACACTCAAAATGCTTATCTGCAGTCGATCAACAAACTGAGTCTGTGTCTTGGAACAGAAAGAGGAAGAATACATGTCAAAACATTACCAGGGTCGGGCACCCTTTAAATCTGATAGGGGAATGTTTTTGGAAGCAAAATAAAGGTCAATAAATATCATAGTTACTGATTCTGTTATCTCACATTAGGGAAGCAAATCAATTTGTGGATCTTTTACTTTCACAAGTGATCTAAGGGTAATTTACCACCCACCACCTAGATGCTGTGCTGTGTATTCTTAAAGGTCTGATGACATCTAGAGGCAATGTGATCTTTATTGCTTCAAAATTTAAAGTGGACCAAACTGACATAGGCTGATGGAAACATGAACACATCTTCATTTGTTTATGTAAATCCTTTGGTTTTTAATCATCTCTAAAAAAAGTTTGAATGTCAACAGCTGATTTCGTTGGGTACTTAATCACTTAATTATACCTCCAGGGCAACAGGTAATCAGATATGAAGAAACAAAAGTTATAACTGACTTAAATTAAAGAACACATTTAAAAAAAAAAATTAAGGGTCTGTGTTCATCTGATGACATCACAAAGTTTGCCTGATTTCTAAAATCTTTAAACTTTGATTGACAATAACTCAGAAACTACTCAGGGGTTTTCAAAGATTTAAAAGGCATCTTACTCAGAATTTGATGTCGTATTTTTTTTTTTTTTTTTAGTAACTGTTACATGTTAGAAGACCTTCAAGAGCAATCTTTGGTATGCACCATACCATTTCCAGGTAGCATGTTATCATGGTAGTAAAACACATGGCTTGCATAATGCACCAGCAACTTAATTATCTCAAACTACAATACACCCAATGTTCATGACCAAGTAAAATTTAAGTGAAAGTTCCTTTTAACCTAAGTATCCCTTTTAAACCATGTAAGTTTGTTTTTAATTATCTCAGTTTTCATTTATTTTAATTTCCTTTTATTCGTAGATTCAATGTGATTAATCATTTTGTTCTAAGGTATTACATTTTAGCTTCCTTTTATTATCAGGTTTCATTTAATTCAAGGTTCCTTTAAGCTAAGTATCCATTTACTTTTTATTTGAATGTTCCATTTATGCTCAGGATTCCTATTTTCAAAGTTACCTGTATTCCTTCTCTTCAAGCTTTAACTTTCTTTTTATCTTAGATTTCATGTATTATCCTTCAATCTACTTTCAAAAATCATACAAGCTGCATTTTGGATGTTTTGATTCAGAGTACTCTAAATATTATTCTATGCAAAATGTCACCCACATACCACCACCCATTAACAATTGTCCTCGACCACTGCCAGCATTCAGGACATCAAAACATCAATATGGCATAAATTCAAACATAATATTATTTCATAAAACAGAATACTGCCAAAGGGTTCTTGCATTACTTGGTGTTATTTTTACAAGTAGCGTATAACAAGAACATCAAATATATCGTTCAGTTGATGGTTCTATGCAAATGCTTCTCTCACTCGAATATTACAGGAGGCTGTGAACAGATCTGAATTTCTTATAAACTTGCCACAAAATTTAAAAAATGCATTCACAATATTTTGAAATACTTTTTTGCCCAATAGTTTAACAGAATGTTTCTGATTAACCTTTAGTATGTAAATATTTTGCAGTTATTTACATGTTGTCTGTTTAACCATCAGTAAAGTAGGCAGAAAATGTGCTTATTATTCATTTTTAGCTCGACTTTTAAAGAATAGTCGAGCTATTCTACTACCCTGCGTTGGCGTCTGTTTAGAGTTTTGCTTAAAGTTTTTGTTAGTTTTCATAACTTAAGTTATGAATGGTGTACATTCATGTGACTTGGCGCAGGGGTAGGGACATGGGTACAGATCAAATGAACATGATTTGGGGGTTGTGTGTGCATACTAATTACCTTAATTATATAACAATGAAAATATTTGTCAGGTTAAAGTTTTCATTAAAGTTTTTGGTTAAAGTTTTTATAACTTATGAATGGTGTACATTTATATAACTTGGCATAGGGGTAGAGGACATGGGTACTGTTCAAATGAGCATGATTGGGGGTTGTGTGTGCATACTAATTAGCTTATTTGCATAAGAATGAAATTATTTTTCAGGCTAAAGTTTTGGTTAAAGTTTCCATAAGTTAAGTTATGAATGGTGTACGTTCATGTATCTTAGTGGGGTACTATTCAAGTGAGCATGATTAAGGGTTGTGTGCGCATACTAATTACCCTATTTGCTTATAACAATGAAAATATTTGTATCTAATATATCTCTTAAATTAAAGTGGATGTGGGGATTTTGTTTGCACAAATGGTCATATAGGTGAAGAACATTGTCTACACTTAATGGTGAGGTGAAGTGTGCATATTAATTAGGTTATTCGCATAACAATAGACTTTTATATCAAATGAGTAAAATGTGCAAAGAACTTAAGTTATGATTGGTGTACATTCATGTAACTTGCATAGGGGTAGAGGACATGGGTACTGTTTAAATAAGCATGATTGTGGGTAACATGAGTGCATACTAATTAGCTTATTTGCATAACAATACAAATAATTGTATCTATGATATGTCTTAAATTAGAGCGGAAGTGAGATTTTGTTTACACAAATTATTATGTATGTGAAGAGCATTGTCTATGGTGAGGTGTAATGCACATATTAGTTAGGTTATTTGCATAAAGACTTATGTACAAAATAATTAACCTGAGATAATAACTTGGTACAATGGTCGAGGGCATTGGTACTGTTAGTTGAGCATGATTGGTGGGGTTATGTGTGCATACTAATTAGCTTATTTGCATAGCAATGAAAATATTTGTATCTGTGGTATCTCTTGAATTAAAGTGGGTGTGGTGATTTTGCTTAAACAAATGATCATACAGTATATATGAAGGGTATTGTTCCACTTAATGGTGAGGTATAGTGTACTTATTAATTTGGTTGCATAAAAATAGATTTTGCTGCAAAATATTTGACCTGAGATCAAAAAGACTTACTAGCTTCACATTTCTAGTTTTGTTATGGTATTGACATTTCTGACATGAATAGCAATCAAAATGTTTGTCTTGCCATGAATAAAGAAGCAAATAGATGTATCCTGCTTCTAAAGAATTTTGAATTAGGGGTTTAGGAATTATAAACAATGAGTGGAATGTAGGGTATAAGATGACATGATAATAAAGTAGCTGAAGGAATTAGGATGAAGGTGGGAGTTCATGTGGGACAGGGTGGAATTGTATGTAGGGCGGGGTGGGATGTGGGTCAGGATGCATTGGCATGTTGGACAGGAGGTGGTTTGGCATGTAGAACAAGGTGGGTTGGCATGTGGAGCAAGGTTGGTTGGCATGTGGAACAGGGTGGGCTGGCATGTGGAACAAGGTGGGTTGGCATGTAGAACAGGGTGAGTTGGCATGTAGAACAGGGTGGGTTGGCATGTAGAACAGGGTGGGTTGGCATGTGGAACAGGTTGGGTTGGCATGTGGAACAGGTTGGTTGACATGTGGAACAAGGTGGAATGGCATGTAGCGGGGTGTCATCTGGATTTCAGTTGTGATGGTATGTGGGTTATGCAAGTGGTGGAATGACAGTATATATCTGGTTTTCAGGTGTGATTGCATGGAGTATAGTCATGGGATGACATTTGGGACAGGTTGGAATTGTGGGACAGTCTGAAATATGCATTATTAGCAGTGAGGGGATCATTTTTAATGTCTAGTTTGCCATACGTTTTGCAATATTTTTTCGCATAATTTGCTTTAATATACATTTTTCATTTTGCTTGATTTTGCGCAACACACATATTTTCTTAAATTAGAAGCTGTATTACAATCCAAAATGTAGTTCTGGGGGAATGTGTAGGGTTGAGGAGGGTACAGGTTGGAAAGGCTTAATGCCATTCTTTTATTGACTTGGCAAGTCAAGGCCTCTCCTTTCTTTGTTGTTCAATTGATAAAACTAAAAGAGGTGTTATAGTTATAAAGACTGCTAGGTTTTACATGCTTTCTGAGTTACAACATGGGTGAGGTAACTTTGAGCTTTTTTTTTTTGTCTTAAATTATCTGGGATAATTCAAAGATATTTTGAAGCATGCAGTAAAATGTGAAAACTAACAAAGCAAATGGAAATGTAAGTGCATCTTTCAAAGCTCAAGTAATTTGAAATCATTTACCCCTTCTACCCTATATACTTCCCTCAATAAGCCCATTCTCTATACTAGCTTTGAATAGTCGAGCATACTGTCCTTCCGACAGTTCTTGTAAGATATTGTATTTCACTTTTTGTACTTAAACCGTCTCGGAAGTCTGGAAAGTTTGTCTCCACTGCACACTGTTGGTAATCTTAATGGCTGAAAACATGATTAATTAAGAGTTTGTTAATTAAATCTTTGGGAAGCCAAAACTAATACTTCAAATAATTGGGAAGTCACTTCATTTTAAAATAGATTAAAAACCATGAGATGGCAAAGTGGAATTCTGTACCGTAAGCCGTCATGATAAATGGTGGTTCTACAGTATGTAACATTAATGGATTAGTTCAGGGGTCAAGCAAATTTTTCTTATTATCAAAGTGGACTTCAAAAGAAACACAATGGTGAAGGAAGCATTAAAAAATCTTATTCTGTTAAAGAGATATTTCAGTTTAACGTTTGGTATCATTTGTGTAGAAATGGCTGAAATCAGACTAGTTGTGATGTCACAACCTCAGATTCTTCAATATCTGTATTTATTCTGTCTTATTCTGTTCTGCAATTTTGTGGGCTTAAATACTATTGGATATGTCAGGAAAGTAGTAACACAGAATATGATAAGGGTAATTATAATATCCACCTGAAGGAAGTTTGAGCAAAATAATTCAAATAGCACAAAAGTTAAATAAATTTTCTTTTAAATACATTGACAATTGTTAAGAATGTGAGAATGAAGGCACCAAGCTTCCATAGTAGGCTTACTACACCAGTCATTTTCTGCACAAATAAGACAGAGCTTTAAATTTAGACTTGAGCGTCTCAACGGAATAAGATTTTTGAATGCTTTCTTCACTATTTTGTTTCTTTTAAAGTCCTCTTTCATATAAGATAAACTTTCTTGACCACTGAACTAATTCTTTAAACAGCATCCTTATTGTAAGCGTTAATTGTAAGTTGCATTTCTTAGTTCACGTTGTTTGAAATGTATTTGTTTCTTTTCAACTGTTTAAGGGGACAGCTTGATTTCAAGGACATGCAAGGATAAATAATGTGTTTGAAGTTACTTTCTAAGAAAGTTGTATTTTATAAAATTGCATAGAAATTAGCAGGTGTACATCTTTAAAAGATTACTTCAGTGGTCAAGCATGTCCATCTTATTTGAAAAAGAACTTCAAAAGAAACAAAATGGTGAAGAAAGCATTCAAAAATCTTATTCCGTTAATGAGATATTTAAGTGTGGTATCATTGTATAGAAATGACTGATATCAGACTACTTGTGATGTCATAGCCTCAGATTTCTCAGTCTTTATGTATTCTATCATATTTCTTCCTGCGATTTTGTGGCTTATAAACTGAATTTGGTAAAGGTATTTATAATATACCACCTGAAGAAGTTTTGAGGAAAAATAAATTAAATAGTGAAAAAAATCAATAAACTTTCTTTAAAATACATAAAGGCTTAAAGGAATCTGAGGCTGTGACATCACAACTAGTCTGATTTCAGTCATTTCAACAGAAATGATACCAAACTCTAAACTTGAATATTTTCTTAACGGAATAAGATTTTACAATGCTTTCTTTACTATTTTGTTTTCTTCTGAAGTCCTCTTTCATATACCGATGGACATGCTTGACCCCTGAACTTATCCTTTAATATAATAGCAATGTTTATTTTGAAATTCTAGTCCTTTTAAACAATGTTAAGTTTGATCAAAAAATGTGTTTTTGTGACTTGTTAGTTAGAATCAATTCTTTAACTAAATTAAGGGATGATCTCATATTTAAACAAATGATGGTCCTTTCCTGTATTTAGTACCATTTAACCTCATTGACACTATTGCTGTCGAGGTACTGGTAGATCCCTCAGCCATGCTCTAAATTCACATTGGTCAAGAAGTATGTGCATTAAGAACATCAATGGTCACAGGGAAATGATTTGACTTTACACTACATGATATGACATGACGTAAAATGGGATCTGAGATTTTTTTGTAATCATTTGCATGGTTGTCAGACAACCAAACATTCCAACAAGAAGGATATGGTTTTGCTTGTGTCTCTCTGTTTGATTTCCAGTGAAATTTTATATTGCATTTATAAACAAAATATTGCCCAAACCAATGATTTTGTGCAATCACAACTGTACAACCAGTTGGGGTCCAATGATTGGTGAAGAACTTGTATTAAGAGATAACAAATTTGAGTGGGATTGAGCCAGAGTACTTTTATAAGGATTAGTTCAAAGGTCAAGCAAGTTCATCTTAATGATTTGAGAGAGGATATCAAGAAGAATCAAACAAATAGGAAGAAACATTCATAATTCTTTTTACATTAAGGATATATTCACATTTAATCTTGTAGAAATGACTGAAATGAGACTAGTTGTGATATAAGATTCTGAAGTCTGTTTATTTTAATTTATTTTTTCCTGAGAATATGTGGATTATGAGAATTGTATATGTCAGAAAAGTAATGAAATGATGTAATGCCCCTATGGTCAGCTTCCACTGTGTCCGACCACAGAACTAATCCTTTAATGAAATTACTCGTTACATATTTTGTCAGTTTTATGAAAACCTTGTTTGCTAAATTTATTTAATATATTACTTAATTTTCATCTTAAATAAGTTGTTTTTAAAGCAGTAAATGAAATTGATTGAGAGGCTTTAAGTTGGAATATTATTTCCCTTCAGTTCAGTTGTAATGTATTCAATTATATGGTATAATTATATTGTTTAATATATTTTCCTTGGCCTCTCTTATTTTAAAAGTGATTGAAGTTTTGTGAGCTCAAAAATCAGTACTGCACTTCAATTTCCTATTTTGTGAGATCAAAATTCTGTAGTGCATTTCTTCAATCTCAAAATTTAGAGGTGCACTTCAATCTTATATATTGTTTGGACCAAAATTCAGTAGTGCACTGCTTCAATCTCATATTTTGTAAGATCAAAATTCAGTAGTGCATTTCTTCAATCTCGAAATTCAGAAGTGCTCTTCAATCTCATTGTTTAGATCAACATTCAGTAGTGCATTTCTTCAATCTCAAAATTCAGAAGTGCACTTCAATCTCATATATTGTTTGGACCAAAATTCAGTAGTGCACTGCTTCAATCTCATATTTTGTAAGATCAAAATTCAGTAGTGCATTTCTTCAATCTCGAAATTCAGAAGTGCTCTTCAATCTCATTTTTTAGATCAACATTCAGTAGTGCATTTCTTTAATCTCAAAATTCAGAAGTGCACTTCAATCTCATATATTGTTTGGATCAAAATTCAGTTGTGCACTGCTTCAATCTCATATTTTGTAAGATCAAAATTCAGTAGTGCATTTCTTCAATCTCGAAATTCAGAAGTGCTCTTCAATCTCATTGTTTAGATCAACATTCAGTAGTGCATTTCTTCAATCTCAAAATTCAGAAGTGCACTTCAACCTCATTGTTTATATTGTTTGGAATCAAAATTCAAGTGCACTGCTTCAACCTCATATATTGTAAGATCAAAATTCAGTAGTGCATTTCTTCAATCTCGAAATTAAAATTCATTAGTGCACTGCTTCAATCTCATATTTTGTAAGATCAAAATTCAGTAGTGCATTTCTTCAATCTCAAAATTCAGAAGTGCTCTTCAATCTCATATTGTTTAGATCAACATTCAGTAGTGCACTTTCTTCAATCTCAAAAGTCAGTAGTGCATTTCTTCAATCTCATATTTTGTCGGACAAAATTCAGTAGTGCACTGCATCAATTTCATATTTTGTGGGATCAGAATTTGTTAATGCACTGCTTCAATCCCATATTTTGTGCACTCAAATGTCAGTAGTGGACTGCTTCAATATATATTTTATGGGATTATTTTAATATATTGATTTTGGGGGGAAAGTTTCATATGAAGCCTTATATTCTGTATGTGGGTTTTCTTGTGTTTGGTCATGATGTGTATTGCATGGTGGGTCTTCTTCACCAGTGCTTCACAACTGGTTTATGAAATTGACTGTAGATATCCATATATAACCTTGACTGTTGACAAAGGGATGTATTATCTACCTACTGTGGTGTAGCAGTTATCATACATGTCTACAGACCACGAGGCCCTGGGTTCAAGCCTGGGGTGGGTAGACACGCCAGTGCACCACAAGTGGTTATCAAAGGCCGTGGACATTGACTCGGTTGTCGATGTTATGTCTGTCCATACATCGTACCTGTGTTCTCGTCCGGGTCGTATTAAGCATTTCGTGATAGCATTTGTACTATCATAACCGAATACGCAGGCAACGAACCCGTCATTGTAATTGTGTGTTCAACTCTCTCTCTCTCTCTCAAAGGGATGTACAATACCAAACTACCTTGAATCATGGGGTAAGAATTCAGGGGAAAAACTGAATAATAAGGAAAATGGGGAAGGATATTCTGAAGATTAAGATGTTATATCTGTTGGAAATTTTACAATTGTAGAAGTGAATGCCGCATTTGTAGAAAAAATCTTGATGACTTAATTTTAACTAACATTCAGTATTGCATTTGATCATATTCATTCTTACAGAGCTTTCAGCATTTTGCCAATGATTTTTGCCGTATCTACAATCAAGAACAATTATTTTTGTTCTGGCTTAAATATGATATTCCCTGTGAGTGTGTGTGAGATACATTGTGACTTGTAAATTTTCAACGCTAATTTTGATGGTGTGCGATCATGTTGCAGTAAATATTTTCGTATTTCAATGTAAAAGAAATATAGGACAAAATGATGGAATGTAAAATGAAATATTGCAGTATTTGCATTGTTTACACGTCCATAAGCGGTTTGTTTGAACAATTACATATTGGGTAAGAGAATTTTATTATGGATTCTCAAATCTGACAGGATTTTACTTTCTGAAAGGCCCTCTGTATCTAAAGATTCACACACGACTTCTTTTTCTGAATATATTTTGCATTTAAAATGTGCATGAAATGGCTTTAAAAGCTTTTTATTAAATTTTAAAAATGGAAACTGTGCTTGCTGTGTTTTGTTTGTGAATGCTGTTCTTGGTCTGTGGTGCAGTTGTATGCCGTGGTATTGAACACATCTTAGTGTAGGGGTGCTTGTTGCGGTCAATCCGATTCTTCAGGTAATTTGACGGTATCGTATACGATATTACTTATATATATATGTTATGAAGGAGGTGCTCTGTAATTTTCACAATAGAACCTATAATAAAAATTATATTCTTGTGTTAGAAGTTTTAAAATGTGTATTTCTTTGTCATTTTTTGCATATTTTTGTGTAGTTTCTTCATTTTCTCATAGTAGATGGTCTCACACAGTTTTTTTACGCTCATTTGCCGACAGCAAATACACTGGTGCAGTACCATTAACATCAAGTTACTACTGTAAGCATGTATAATGGTGAGAGCATGCTGCTCTTTAACAGTCATAAATATAGTTTTTATCAAGTTAAACTCCTACCCATCCCTTCAGGCTTATTATCCCTTGGCTTACACCTTTAACCCACTAAGATCATATTAATTTCCTCACTTCCTTTCATATCTTCATCTCGCACTGACTTACCCTGCTTTCATCACCGTAAGCTCAGCCACCCTCGTTTCACTATTAGTTAAAACCATGTTACACGGAACAGTTTTTATTTTGCTTTGTTTTCAAACACTTGACCTCCGATTGGCACATGTGACTATTCCAGTTACGGTGCCGTTAAACCCAGACAACAAACAGGGGGTACTATAAGAACTACAAAAATATACATTTTTCATCACGAGCAACAGCATTCCTTCCCTTTGCAAAAATGTATTTATTCCTTTTATTTCAATTTGAATTGCATGGTTTTAAAATGTCAGAATTTCCAATCAATTTTTCAAATGTAATTATTTGAAGGTTAAAAAGCACTGTTGGGGCTGTCCATGTTTAATGACTTTGCAGCATGATTTCGTTTCAGAAATTTCGTTTTCAGTGTTCATTAAATTAGGTCCCATTAAGGAAAGGCTCACAATTCCAACTGCCCAGACATGGCCAGTGATGTCATGCTTCAGTGCATACATAATATGCACTTGTTTTGTATTTATGCACTAAAGCATGACATTTCTGGGCAGATGGAATTGTGAGCCTTTTTCCTAAATCAAAGGCAACTTCTTTTTCTTATTTCTCTTAAGTCTTGTTTTCTGCAAAATAATTGTTGTCCACTTGTACAGGCTTATCTCGGCGTAATCTTCTTGACATCCTGGTTTTCCCATTGTTATAGTCTTTCATAATTTGGAGAGGTTAAAGGTTAGGAAAACAAAGTAGAAGAAGCATATTACCTGCTTTTATTTTCCCCATATTCAGCTCAAATATAAAATTTTACCATATACGTAGATACCACACATGTTTTATAGATTAACTGACAAATCAACCTAATAATGGAAAATATTTGAGTTTTTACTTCCTGTCAGCTAAATTACTCCTCATTTCACTATCAGTTAAATCCATTTTAAACTACACAGAACATCTTTTGTAGTTTTGATAGAAATGATTTATTCCAAAATTTGGAACAATTTCTTAGTGACCGTTGTAGGAGATGATGAATTTAGTTTGTGTTCAGTGAAGATATTATGCTGTTATATGAGGCACTTAGAATAACAACAACTATTCAATACAGAGGCGGCAGGTAATGGGAAGAAAAGACGTTTGCTTTTTTAAAGTTTCTCCTCTTACCTACTCCTCCCTCACGTGTACATAAACATGGTTGATAGATTGGCAGTTAAGAAAAACAAATTGGCCGTCGAAATAGTTATTTGGCTTTCTCTGATTTTTGTGTGTGGCAAGTTGTTTTGTGTGTACAACCTTCCCAGAGCTACCCTCGCTCCCCACAACTCAATTGCCTAGTTCTTCCAGAAAAATCCTCCGGATAAAATTGTCTCCTTTCTACATCATGCTTCCCACTACAGCCATATTTAGTCCTCCTCTCCAACCCTCTTCTCTCTACTTTGTTTTTTTCTTCACCCATGCACTTTCTCTCTCGATCCCAGCTTTCTGACTTTAGTTCTCGTGTTTATCTCAAACTCCCCTGTTTTTTCCCCTTCCTACCTCTAGAATGATCTAACTTCTCAGGCACAATTTGACCCTCGTTGTCGTGGTGCCATTAAGCCCTCATCAAACAAACATTTTTATTTGGCTTTTTGATTCCGATGTGATAGCATCAGAACTTATGCAGTCATGATGACGTGTATGTATGTGTGTGTATGTGTGTATATGTATGTATGTGTGTGTATGTGACGCTAGCTCATAAACACGATATCTCAAAAACAGTACACTGGATTCATGTCATATGTGATACAATGATAGCCTATGGTCAGATGGTCCGTAGATGTGCCCTATAGTTTTTGGTGTGATGACTTGCATATTAACGAATAGGAGGAGCTTAATGTTAAAATGCTCATATTTGAACAACCACATGTCTGTTTTGTTTTATATGTGGTGTAATTATGTTGTTAGCTAGTGTCTACATTTTCATGGTGCAACTATGCTGAATTTCATTAATATGAATAGTGGGCGGGGCTTCAACATGATTTTGTTAAAAGGAGCTTGTAAACAGCATCTCAAGAACTATACATGGGATTTAGTTCATATGTAGTACACAGAGAGCCCATGGTTTGCAGATGTGCCTATTGTTTAGGTGGCGATGTCATTCATTTTAATGAGTGGGCGGGGTTTAATGCTAAAATCTTAAAATGCTCAAATTTTAACAACTGCATGTCTGTTTTGTTTCATATTTGGTGTAATTGTGCTGTTAGCTAGTGTGTGCATGTTTATGGTACAAAAACGTTGAATTTCATTATTATGCATAGTGGGCAGGCTATGATTTTGTTAAAAGAGCTTGTAAACACAGTATCTCAAAATGATACATGGATTCAGTTCATATGCGGTACACAGGTAGCCCATGGTTTGCAAATGTGCCCTATTGTTTTAGGTGGCGATGTCATTCATTCTAAGTCGGGTATTAATGCTAAAATCTTGAAATGCTCAACCGCATGTCTGTTTTGTTTCATATTTGGAATAATTATGTTGTTCGCAAGTGTGTACCTGTTAATGGGATAAAAATGGTTGAATTTAATTAATTTAGATTCCATTTTTGGAGAACTCCTAGTCATTTTGTTGCCGTTGTTATTTTGAGCCCATTATGTAATCAAATTTAGTATACAAGTAGTTAAAACTTAAAATCCATATTGCGCGTCAGAACCTCAAAACCTTTGGTTTTCTTCTTGAGACTTGTTTGGCCACAGACAATATCATTTTGGTCTTTTTTTTTATTGAATATGATATTTTGGTGTGTGTTTTGACTTTTTTGAAACCCGTTTGGCTGTAAAATATCTTATTTGGCTTAATTTGGCCTTAAACAGGTAAAACTCATAATAAATAATTGTGGTCAAGAAATGAAAAATATATTGTTTTGAGGTGATTGTTTAAGACAATTTTTCTGTTCGTAGACACATCATTACTGAACCATCGATAAGAGAGTGCCTTTAAATCTCTGTAAGACTTTGCAAATGACTTTATGGAAAGAAGGAAAGTCGCACATCGTAAAATATTCTGAAGAATTTCGCGGTAAAACGTAACTCACCAAATGTTTAAAACATTTGTAGAAAATAATGATATATTAGATGTTGTCAATGAACAAACATAATTTATTTGTGGATAATTCTTTGGTAGACCCTTATGTATTAATTCACTGATTCGGTAGTGTTATATTACACTTCCCATACTTGTGTTGGAAGACAACTATGTATCTTAAGATATTCTTAAGAAATGTACGGCAGAACGTAAATCAACAAACGTGTAATAAACAGATTCAGGAACTAATGATATAGTAGATGTGATTTTAAAAAAAAATGGGGTAATCCTTTTAATGAATATTTTCTTCTGGTTAATCACTGACTGGGGAGTGTTACCAGGTTACATTAACACCAGTAAGACACTTCCCATACTTGTGTTGGAAGACGGTCATGGATCTCAAAATATTCTTAAGAAAGATGCGTGAAACGTAACTTAACAAACGTATTATTATGCATTGTAAATCAAATCAGTAATAAATAGGTTTGATCAAGGAATAAAAGTAATGCATATGTATTTATTGAAAGAAAAGGTCTTCCCTAATAAAATATTGTTAAGAAATGTGCGGCAAAACTTAATTAACATTAAAATATAATGATATAGTAGATGTGCTCAATGAACATTTTTTATGAGTAATCCACTTAAATAGTATTTTCGCTTGATAGACACATCTAGTAAATTCACCGATAAACCTCTGTAAGACACTACCTGTGGTTGTGTTGAAATTATAAAAAGCGGGTGAATAAACGTAGCTCATCACACGTGTTATTAAGTACTGTAAATGAATGATTAATAGGTTTGGTCCAGAAATAAAACATAATTTGTTTTGGTTAATTGTTTTGCGTTTCGCATACTAGAGTGCCTTATGAACCTTTGTAAGACATTCACATGTCTTTATTGGAAGAAAGAATGTCATACATCTTAACATATTCTTAAGAAATGTGCGGCAAAACGTAAATCTCTTAACGTACAATAAACAGATTCAGGAACTAATGATATAGTAAGTGTGGTCTGACCGGTAATTCCTGTGATGAGTATTCTCTATTGCTAGACACATATCTATAGTAAATCACCGATTATGAAGTGCTGCATTAACCTCAGTAAGATATTGCCCGCGCGACTAATGTTAGCTTATATCAAAATATTCTTAAGATGCGTGAAACGTAATAATAAATGTATTAAGTATAAATCAGCAATAGATAAGAGTGGTTAAGGAATAAACAATGAATTTATTTTGGGATAATTGTTTATGAAAATTTTTTTTCGTAGCCATGTCTCTAGTAAACTATCGGTAACGGAGTGCTTTTTGAACCTTTGTAAGACTTTGGAGTGTCTTTATCTGTTTATGGAACGGTGGCTTTATACCTCAAAATATACATAAAAAAGTGCGTCCAAACGTTACTCAATAAACGTTCAATTAAGATATTATTAAAACGATGATATATTAGGTGTGTTTAAGGAACACAAATAATTTGCTTGCGGGTACTTTCTTTGATAAGTATTTTTTTTTTTTTTTTGCAGACACATACGTTTGCTAAATTACATTTTACTCGTCACAGTAGACGTGTTCAATCAAGAAAACTAATTGTTTCGGGGTAATATTTACTAAATTATCGATTATGGAGTGCCTTGTAAACCTCTGTAAGACTGCAAATGTCTGTGGAAAGAGAAAAGGTCATACATCTCAAATTATTCATCAGAAATGTTCGTTAAAAACGTAAATCAACAAAGGTTTAAAACCTCGATGTCTACCAACTGTGGTGTAGCGGTTATCATACATGTCTACAGACCACGAGGCCCTGGGTTCAAGCCTACACACTGTGCACCACAACTGGTTGTCAAAGGTCGTGGACATTGACTTGGTTGTCGATGTTATGTCTGTCCGTACGTCATACCTGTGTTCTCGTTCGGGTCGTATTAAGTGTTTCGTGATAGCATTTTTACTATCATAACCGATACGCAGGCGACGCCCCCGTCATTGTAATTGTGTGTTCACTCGTCGTCGGCGAGGTTTAAAACACATTAAGAAACTAATGATATGTTAAATGTGTTCAATTAACAAAACTAAGGTTTGTTTGGGGGTCATTCCTTTTATGAGTGTTTTCTTCTGGTAGACGTGAAATAAACAGATTCAGGAACTATAATGATATAGCAGATGTGGTCTTTGAAAACAAATTATGCGGTAATCCCTTCGATGATTATTTTCTTTTGGTAGACACATCTAGTAAATCGCCGATTGGAGCGTGTTACTTTAACCTCTGTAAGACATTGCTCGTACTGGTGTTAGAAGAGCTACGCAGCTCGAAATGTTCTTAAGAAAGACGCGTAAAATATAACTTAACAAACGTATAGCATTATTAAGTACTGTAAATCAGTAATAAAAGGGCGTGGTTAAAGAATAAACAATCATTTGGGTTGGGATAATTTTATGACAATTTGTTATGCTCGTAGTTATATCTCTAGCAAACCATATCTCTAGCAAACCATATCTCTAGCAAACCATATCTCTAGCAAACCATATCTCTAGCAAACCATATCTCTAGCAAACCATATCTCTAGCAAACCATATCTCTAACAAACCATATCTCTAGCAAATATCTCTAGCAAACCATCGATAAGCGGACATGAGGGAGTGTTTTATGAACCTCTGTAAGCATTTGCATATATGTTTTGAAATAAAGACTGGTCATCCATCTTAATATATTTTTGAGAGATTTTTGGCAAAACTCACATCAATAAGCGATGATTTAACAGATTAAGGAAATAGTGATATATTAGATGTGGTCAATGATTTGTTGGGGATATTCTCTTGATGAGTATTTTACTTTGGTAGACACATCTCTAGTAAATTACTGATTGGGGAGTGTTATACCTTAGTGAGACACTTCCCATACTTGTGTTGAAAGACGGACATACATCGCAAAATAATTGCTTAAAACGTAACTTAACAAACGTATTATTAAGTTCTGTAAATGAGTGATCAAGAAGTAAAACATTTGTTTTGGGTAATTGTTTTACTTGTATTTTCTTGTCGCCGACATCTCTAGTAAACCATCTGTCATGCAGTGTTTTATAAACCTTTGTAAGCATCTGTAATGGAGTATTTTATGAACCTTTGTAACCATCTGTAATGGAGTGTTTTATGAATCTTTGTAACCATCTGTAATGGAGTGTTTTATGAACCTTTGTAACCATTTGTAATGGAGTGTTTTATGAACCTTTGTAACCATCTGTAATGGAGTGTTTTATGAACCTTTGTAACCATCTGTAATGGAGTGTTTTATGAATCTTTGTAACCATCTGTAATGGAGTGTTTTATGAATCTTTGTAACCATCTGTAATGGAGTGTTTTATGAATCTTTGTAACCATCTGTAATGGAGTGTTTTATGAACCTTTGTAACTATCTGTAATGGAGTGTTTTATGAACCTTTGTAACCATCTGTAATGGAGTGTTTTATGAACCTTTGTAACCATCTGTAATGGAGTGTTTTATGAATCTTTGTAACCATCTGTAATGGAAAGTTTTATGAACCTTTGTAACCATCTGTAATGGAGTGTTTTATGAACCTTTGTAACCATCTGTAATGGAGTGTTTTATGAACCTTTGTAACCATCTGTAATGGAGTGTTTTATGAACCTTTGTAACCATCTGTAATGGAATGTTTTATGAACCTTTAAAACCATCTGTAATGGAGTGTTTTATGAACCTTTGTAAGCATCTGTAATGGAGTGTTTTATAAACCTTTGTAACCATCTGTAATGGAGTGTTTTATGAACCTTTGTAACCATCTGTAATGGAGTGTTTTATGAACCTTTGTAACCATCTGTCATGCAGTGTTTTATGAACCTTTGTAACCATCTGTAATGGAGTGTTTTATGAACCTTTGTAACAATCTGTAATGGAGTATTTTATGAACCTTTGTAACCATCTGTAATGGAGTATTTTATTAACCTTTGTAACCATCTGTAATGGAGTGTTTTATGAACCTTGTAATCATCTGTAATGGAGTGTTTTATGAACCTTTGTAACCATCTGTAATGGAGTGTTTTATAAATCTTTGTAATCATCTGTAATGGAGTGTGTTATGAACCTTTGTAACCATCTGTAATGGAGTGTTTTATGAACCTTTGTAACCATCTGTAATGGAGTGTTAACCTTTGTAAGACTTCGCATATGTCTTTAAACAAAGAGAAAGATGATCATCAATCTCACAATATTCTTAAAGGAGTACTAGACCGAAAAGTGCGAGCGTATTTTAGGGGTCCCAAAAAATGAAATGCTTATCTAGATCGCAAGTGTATAGCAGTTTTCTGGTTAAGATGAATATTCAAGTGACCTTTGCCTTCGCGTCGTCTGTGGCTTATGGAGGCATGAATTTGATTGATCTGTTGTGGATAATATATCTGTGACATTCGCAAAAATGAGCGCTCTAACTTTTCGATCTGGTGCTTCTTTAAGAAATGCGCGGCAAAACGTTACTGCATAACACATACGGGAATAATGATATATTAGATTTGGTCAATGAGCAAAAATAATATGTTCTGTTGGAATAAGTATGTTGGATGGCCTTAACTCCCAAAATTTTCTTATGAAGATGCAACTAAAATAAACTCAAGAAACATTTGATTAAATGATTAGTTAAGTAGATTACTTAGAATTATTGACCAATGAAATTCATTAGATATAAAAGAGAACTTTAAAAGAACAAAATGCTGGAGAAACTACATCAATATCTTATTTTGTTAAGGATGTATTTAAGTTTTGCGTAGAAACGACTGATGGGGAAAGTCTAGTGCAGAAGATTTACGCACGTCCTCACCCTCACGTTCTTAACAATTGTTAAAGTAGGTTACAGAAAATGATTCGTAGAATAACTCTTTTACTAGTTGAATTGTGTGTTTTTTAGGTGGTAAAATCTAGTTGAAATCTAATAGATTATATTTTAGTATATACTGTCAACATATCCAATGGTTTTTAAGTCACAAAAATGCTGGAAAATATAATAGAATACATCAAGACTTCAGAATCTGAGAATGTACGATCACAACTAGTCTAGTTTCAGTCGTTTCTACACAATAATACAGAAATTTAAGCTTAAATTTCTCCTTAACTGAATAACTTCAAGATGTTTTGAATTGTTTCTTCCCCACCATGAGTCTTTTAAAGACCTCTTGCATGTGAGATGAACTTGATGGACCACTAAACTAATCTTTCAAGACTGTCCGTGTCTGTGTTGAAAGATAGCTATGCATCTCAAAATATTCTTAAAAAAGGCGCAGCAAATCCTTAACTCAGCAAGCATATAATCAAGTAAATAAACGATCAAGTAGATGCGGTCAATGAACAAAAATAATTTTCTTTGGGGAAATTTCTTTAAAGCATATTTTCTTTCAGTAGACATACATCTACTACATGATCTATGACAGATTATTCCATTAATCTCCGTAAACTTCGCCTTTCTGTTCTAGTAAGACGGCAATGCATCCTTTCATCGGGTATAGGCTATTATGGTAATAAACAGTATGGGATTCCCTTTAGTGGCGCCTGATAAAAATAAAAAATCTTTATTCCAAACAGATCTCTTACCTTTTTGACGTGATCACACATTGACTCACAAAGGTCACGCGAATGCGTCACAGAACAATTAAGTCAAATCATGAAAATGTATGATTTTAGTGTTAGAAGTGTATTGGTCAATTTTCCCCCAAAAAAGGAGGATTTGCATCCCCCTGACCCCTCTGGGTCCGACCTTGGACTCGTATGTTGAATCGTCAGCCTAGGGTTGCCAGGTCTGCCACACGTTTACCGGCCAAATATCCATCGAAATTCGGCCAAATCGTGTAAAAACGGCCAAATCAGTTTCCATGCTGCATCAGCCCTGTCATTGCCAGGGATGCCAACATGGCTGGGTATCCTGAAAATACTTTTCCTGCAGAGGGTGGGCGAACGGAGTTTCCGGAGGAGGAGGTGGGATGTGAAGTTATCCCATTTAAGATTGAGTAAAGAAGTAAGAACAACCTTGGAGTCGGAGAAGATGGCAAAGTGGCTTAGCGGAAAGTACTTAATAAAGTTGAGGGCGAGAAGATGGCCTTTGCCTCCGCTGAAAAGATGGATGAGTAGTCGGGAAGTCTGCTACTGAGGGTGATGTCTTGGATGAGCTGTCTTGTCGCCTTCCTTGGAGCCATTAGTGTAGATGGAGGTGTAGTTTGAGAGTTGGTCTTTGATTTTGTTGTGGAGATTGATGGAGAGATTAGGGTGGGTTTGGGTTTTGTGATGAGTGGAAAGACCCAGGTGGATAGAAAGGAAGGGGTGGCCCAAGGAGGAAAAGTGGACCAGGAGAAGATGCTAAGAGTGGCGGGGTTGACGCCGAGATGGAGGAGGTCTGATTTAATGCGTAAGCTAAAGGAGGGATGGGGTTTTAGTCCTATCAAAAGGGTGGAGAAATTGGGATACTTAATGAGGTTGTAAACAGGGTTCTGGGTATTGGTGAGGACTCTAAAAGCATAGGAGAGGCTAAGTTTTCTACACCTAAGTAGAAAGGGGTGTTCGTTGGTTTCAACATGAAGGTTGGTGATTGGGGAGGTCTTGTAGGCACCCAGACAAAGCCTGGGGGCTTCATTTTGGATGGTGTTGATGTGGTTGAGGTATGAGTTGGAGCGACACAGTTAGACAATAATGCCGTGGTCAAGCTTGGCACGAATGGTGAGCCTGAAGATTTTGAGAAGGACATAGCGGTTCGCACCCCAAGTGATGTTGGAGAGGAGGCGGAGAATTTTGAGGTAGCTGTTGCATTTCTGTTTCAGGTTGGTGATGTGTTGCTTGTACGAGAGTTTGGGGTCTGGAGTTAAACCCAGAAACTTTGTGTGTTCAACTTTAAGGATGCGATTACCATTGAGCACGAGGTTCTGGCTTTGGGGTGGAGGTTGTTGAAATGACAGAAATGCATGCAGACTGTCTTGTCGTTGGAGCATTTAAAACTGTTATTGTTGCACCAGACTTGCAGCTGGTTGGGGCTGAGTTGGGGTATAATTTTGACAAGAGGGAAGCTGGGGGAGGAGTAGAAGATGGTGAAGTCGTCCACGTAGAGGGCACGTTTGATGTTGGGGCCAAGGTTGTCTACGATGTAAATAATGCTCAGGTTGAAGAGAGTAGGGGAGAAAATGCGGCCCTGGGGGACGCCCTCTTCTTGGGGATAGGGTTCGGAGAGGGTGTGGCCAATACGAACTTGGAACTGCCTGGGTGAGAGGAACTTTTGAATAAAGATAGGAAGGTGGCCTCTGAGGCTAATGGTGTCAAGTTTGCGGATAATGCCGTATTTCCAAGCAGTGTCGAAAGCTTTCTCGAGGTCGACAAAGATGGCAATGAGATGTTCCTTTTTTGCAAAGGATTCCCGAATAGCGGTGTCGAGCGTAATTAACTGGTCTAGGGTATTTGGTGAGGGGAGAGGATTTTGTTTGTCTCAAGGAACCAGTTTATTCTCTGGTCAATGATCCTTTCCATAATTTTACAGAGACAGCAGGTGAGGGCGATGGGCGGTAGATGGCGGGGTCAGTCCTGTCCTTCCCCTGTTTAGGGACGGGAGAGACAATAGCTGTCCTCCAGATAGGGGGAAAGGAGTGTGAGGACCAAATGCGGTTGAGGATGGTGAGTAGGGTAGTGTTGTTTTGTTGAGGAGGTGTTTTAGGAACTGGTAGGGGATGTTATCTGGATTCAGGGAGGTGCAGCCAGCGTTGTGGATGGCTTGGTTTAATTCAGAAAGGGTGAGAGGGGTGTTGTAGCTCTCGGAGTTGTCGGGGGGAAAGGTGATACTCCGGACTTCATCGCGAGCTTTTTTGGTTTTGAAAGCATTGGGGTAGTTGGCCGAGATCGAGATGTTGCTGAAAGAAGCGGCGAGGTGGCTAACGATGTCCTCTTTCGAGGTGAAAAGGTCACCATTCCAGGAGAGATGGGAGACTTGCCCACCCTGCCATGGAAGCTGTTAACCATTCTCCAAATCTTTTTAGTGAGGGTTTTGGTGGTAAGAGAAAAGATGAAGTTGTTTTAAGTGTTGGTTTTACTGTCCTTGATAGAACGTGGTTACTAAAAATGCTTGTTCTGCTACAAAGAGTCACAGTTTTAACGTTGTTACATAAACGACTGATGTACAACGTCTACTATAGAAGACTTACTTTATACGCGCATACCCACTTTTTTGTTTATTTTTTATTTTATAGAAAATATTCATTTTTATTCTGTATAGCATACTTTTTCGTAATCTCTTTTGATGGTAAATCATAGTTAAAGAGGTAATCTCCTCACAAGGACAAAACCAGCAAATCTGCTGCATACCAGCGACGTCACTTCCGCTGCAGTTTTGATTGGCATGTCAGCATGTGTCAAAATGATGATCTGCCAATCAGAAACGTTAAATTGTATTGCATGATTTTCTCCACATTAACACGAGAAGTGGCTTCTACTTTATTATGCTGTTTTGATATAATCTTACAGCATATCCAATGGTCTTAAGTCAAATTATTTTTCGAATATTTAAACAAACTACTCAAATTTTTCTGAGGATGTGAGACTGTGTTATTTCTTACACAATTTTTTAATTTCTTTACAAATGTCATAATTTTTTTAGATTTGAAAATCTCCTTAACAAAATAAGATGTCTGTGACATCTGCTGCCCGTTCTGGTTCTTATATTTGTTCCATTTCATATTGTGACCACTTATTACTAACAAACACTTTAACTCCATCCTATACTGTATCCATCAGTCACTTATCCAACTCAACAATTTTACCCGGAGAAAACAAAATAAGAAGTGATATATCCTCGTATTTTGACACAAGACCTTCTTGCTTATCATTTTCATTTTGCTTTCCATCAATCTGACCGATAAATTGTTTTCTTTACAGTCCCTATCCACTTACAAGTTTAATCTGCCATTTATTAGATATGCCCTTTTCAATATGCCCTTATTGGTATGCTCTTTTCCATATAACAGCTTCTATTTTCAAAACGGATTTCTATTGTCAAAATGGACTGAAATAAAGCCTTTCACATTACCATTATACTCCGATTTTGATACTTAATAAACTCTGTACCAGAATAACTAACAAAATGTATGTTTGCTATTCTGGTACATAGTTTATTAAGTACCAAAAAAGGAGTATAATGGTAATGTAAAGGCTTTATTCCAGTCCATTGTGACAATATAAATCCATTTTAAAAATAAAGCTGTTTTATGCTTTACCAACACTCTTTCCATCATATTGATCAGCTGTTCTTTCATAATGTTCAACTATTCATCCCACCTTCCTGAAAAAATAATCAATATTGCAGATATTTTAAATATTTTTGACTACGCAAACATTTCAAATCCCTACAAAAATGATCAATCATGCAATTCGAATCTATATATACCAATTTGAAAATTACCAATCACATGGATTATGTTACACAGAACATTATACTAATTGAAATATCAGACCTAGTGTAACACTATATATTAGAGAAACATGGTTATGTTATTTGCCTGTTGAACTAGCTCTACTATCATTGAAGTAGGCTATTAACTTGCATGTATTTTTAAACATTTAATAATAAATCAATCATTAATCCCTAATCCACACTGCAACCCCCTCCCCCCCCCCCTCCCCCTCCCTCCCGTACATCACCGTTCGTGGAACATTGCCTAATTGGACGTTAATAATAAGAGTTTTGAGAAACATTTACGATATAACAAAGAGCACGTTCTAATTGTGGCATGAAAACATGATTAATCATGGATTCATTCTATCATTTTGATGCAACAAAATTTATCTCGGAAATATTCATCCACTTTAGACGATTTTACATAATTTTTGAATGATTTACAGAATATTCAATTGTCCTGCGTTCCATATCTCTATTTGTTTTACCTTATTTTGCTTTGCGAATAAAATCTTAAGCATTACCTTGACCTTAGCAAAATTGTATTTAAATTAAACTCTTTAATGGAGGGTAGTTCTATTGCGGCATGGTTAAATTGGACGCAGCAATTTCCAAAGTTTATCACTGATTTTGAATCAGATAATTTGACATTCCCAGTTATTTACAAATGAGATATTCGTCCTGTTTTAAACCATGTCTTTATTTAGCCTGACAGGGCATAGAATAATTTTACCTGAAGTCCTCACAAGTCCCACGGAATCTGGAATGACGTAGATCATTGCCTGTAATGAACGTTTCACGTATCTTGTTCACATCCTAATTATCGACAGAAGAGAATTAAAATATAATTTCATATATAATACGTCTAAGAATAGCTGTCACTGTAGGATGAAGCGATTGTTCACTGCGGCTATTTTTTCTGCAGGGTTATTTTCACACATACCATTATTTTACGTACGCGTTTACTATCTTCCGGGCGCTTGCCATTCCTGGCATAGTTGAGGCCATCTATACAACTGTAAATCTAGACGATATGCTCTTTCCATCCAGCAGGCGTAATACGTCATACATACAGGAGAACGTTCATCGTCAGTTGTTTTCATCCGGATTCCAGATTATAATTTTATATGTGTCTGTGTGGATGCATCTATTACACTGATTTGCTTTTCCTGCCTTCCGGTCTAAATGTGATTCACGCTGTTCGGGAGGTTAGCGTCTGATGTATACAGAGATTACCGTCGGTTGGGAATGATGCTGACTGTGTGGATCAAAGTATCATATTTTCCGTAAAAAAAATTGAAGGAATAATACAATACAAAAGGATATATTATGGCGGCGGTGCTTGCGTCTCTCTTGTTCTCGCCGTTTCTATACGGGCTTGAATTTTTCTTGGCGTCTACATTATCGACACAGATTGCCATCTCCGTCGCCACCGTTGTAGTATCTACTGTAACTATTCTCTATTACCAGCGGGCTTTATATCGATGGTATGAAGACACAACCGAATTCATTGTAAGACTGAAAAATAAGTTTAAAACCGGAGGCCATCGTAAGGTAACATTTACAGCAAGTGCACGTTTAGAGGGTGAGGTAGAGAATACAAATGAAAGTCAATGAACCGGAAACCAGTGAGTTATTGGGAAACTTGAACGAACCAGAAAACATAGGTGAAGAATATGCTTCAAAATTTATCCCCAAATCTAATGTTAGTGAAGACACCACCGAAAAACCACAACAACCGTTACAGACATGGATGGAAAAACAAACAGTTGCCATGCACAGATCTCACTGGGTTGCAAAACCTGGGAAAATTGCACCATCAGCCTTTCACGGTTACTCTTCAGATTTAGGTGTTCGAAGGGCAAGCGCTGACACCACCCCTGAATACACGGCCCCTAAAGATGCCAATACCCAGGAAGAAGTCATTGATGATACCAACGTTTCTTATACATCCGAACAGCGCTTGAAAACCACATTAGACCGGAGGCAGTCCTCCCCATCCTCCCTGTGCCAACCTCTTACGGTGCAGCCAATAGATGAAGGTAATATTGTGTCCTCTTCCATCCAACCGGATTATTCTGGAAACAAAACACAAGGATGGAAGTCTTCAGGATGAATCAAAGCAAGGAGGTAAGGAAGCCTATATATATATTTTGTTTTTATTCTTTAATTTCCCTATAAGTACATTATCTCACAGACTGTCCCGATATAAGGTAAACCCTTTTACATTCAATTTCCCTTGTAGCAGGGCAGTAATTCTCCTTCACAAAGTGTGGTTGGAGGGACATACTTTTGCTCCGCAAAGCAGGGAGACTGTAATTCACAACATTATGTATTTTTTTATTCTGCCGAAAAGTGAGGGGTCATTAACCGCTGTCACTGGGAATTACGGCCCTGTCATCGGTAATTATTCGATGATTGTTATTTGTAGACAATGAGACTTTATTCAACACTAGTCTGGTTTGCCGAAACTCTATTCATAACCCCCATATACTGATATAGAAACTCTTTTGTTAAATAGGTTCCCTATAATAATCCCTTTACTTTGGTACACCGGCCCTACGTCTCGTATCACATAATAGCCAATTATTGTATCGAAGACCATCTCCACATCTCCAAACGTCTTCTTTCTTACGTCTTGTAACATCTTTTGGAATATTCGCCCTTTTATTATCAAATTAAAATTGTTATGTCATGATTCAGATTGACACAATTCATACGGCATCATGTATTACGTTTTTCGTAAATATTTATCGTAATTATTTGTTTTCAAACATCAAAGTCATTCAAGGTATACATTAGTGCGTTGTTATGTAAGAGATAAAAGTGACGTTAAAAGGGTCTCCCATTAGCCAGCCATAAGGTAAAATGTGGATTAACAACAGCATTGTTTCTGCTTGTGGAATTGATTATTTGTTTTATTAACATAGAAAAGCAAAACATCTTTTTTATACAGAATTACCCCATTCTTGGTATGAATACGGTCGGTTGCTCGTAGGTGCGACATCGCCTCACAACTTGGTATATTCTTTTCGAGATAGCACACACCCTTGGCCCAATGTTGGTGAAAGGTTGACAGTCGTTGACACCATGTTGGGTTGGTATGCTAATATTCCACTGTTCTGTAACCAGCAGTTGGCTAACAATTTGATAACAGTTGACCCGAAGGTTAGGGCGATGTCGACCGTGTCGCCCCACGAGCACCCGACCGTAAACAGTCAACGGTTTTCCACGCTAGCAACAACGTGAATTGCAACCATTTGCAACCAAAAATTACGTCATAGTTGTGATATTTGGCTTAATATTTATTCAAATTTGTTGAAGAGGTGAATAGCTATGATGATATCACTTATACTTTACCATAGTCCTTTCTAATAGAGATTCCATGCAAACAAAATTTGTGTGAACTTTTTAATAGATAACTTCGATTTTAAATTGTAGCACAAAATGTCGATGTCTGTCGTTGCAGCATTTCACCATGACCGCGTTAAACAATGTCTGTTTGTGAAAGTTTCATTGGCGTCTCAGCTGTTCTCAACATCATTATTTTCATGTAGACTCTTGCTCATGTGAATTTTGACATACATTTGATGAGCGCTGAGAGATATGGAATCAAGAAGATAGCTTATATTGGCAGATTGAAGAACGTTTTTACATGACCTATGTTTATTAGTAGTAAGCAGGAGACATACTTATTACAAACAAAGGTCGCCTTCTATTTATTTCACTTCTCATGACATATTGAACAGTGAAGTGAACGAGCACGATTACTTTGAAATTTGATATCAAATAACAGTTTATGAAAGTTATTACCACATAATTTCTGATACTAATATGAGGAGACATTTTACTAGCTCCAGACTATTCTTTGGATAATTGTCGCAATATATTATCGAAATTGTCGTTTATCGTTAATCACATATATCCCAAAACCTTTTTAGCAATTGAAACATGTTTTAGGCAAAATTATAACAGACATAATAAAGCTAATTTTAGCATTAAATGTTTTATCAAGGACACTGTCTGAAAATTTCGTCATGTTATCAATGGTTAAATGGAACGAATTGTAGAGAACATATTTTTGATAATGTTTTTATTTATCTTGATATCGAATGGTTATTTTAACCATTGGATATAGAGGTCAATGTCTGATAAACAGTGTCACAATCGACTCATACGTTATTTACCACTTTTCCATAAATTCTTTGTCATTTCTCACCAGAGAAAAAGTTCCTGTTATATTTTCCTCCATGTTATTAAATCTTTCTGATCCTCTCATACGAAAAGATAAATGGTTTCCTGCCTTTGAATGAGCAATCATAGTTTTTTTACTTAAAACAATATTATTCATGGTTGACGCAAATACATCAGTTGTTTATTTGGGCCCCGGAACAGAGGTTTATATTGCAGTATTGTAATTATTCAGAATTTAGCATAGAGAGAACCAGCTGAATGATTACTTTGTTGTAAAAATTAACCTAAGTTTTAAATTTTACTCATGCACGTCACTGAATATTTGCAGCTATTAATAACATTAATAACTACAAAAGATTCTTGTGTCGTTTTACGCAAGTCGATGAAAACAACTTTTTTACTACATGCGTAAAAAAGATATTTATGAATACTGTAATATACTAAAGCAGTCAGCATACAATAGATGGATTAAAACATTTTCCCGTTAAATTATAATCAAAAAGGAGCTTACACGAAGCCTTTCAACTATGCAGTTGATTGTCTTTCCGTGGTTTCAATTCAATCTTGAGGGATATCTCTTAATTGACCAGTAACATTGAACTTGAGCTTCAGGCGACTGTTGTATCGAAATCTGATCTACCGAGATTAAACTAGCTGACTGAATTCAATTAATTCCGAGCTGACTCTGTTGTTCTTACATTGTCCCTGTATAGTTTCGAATTAAGTCGGTGCCATGATTGCGAGGCTGTAAAGCTCAAAGCGCTACACAAATGTTTGGTTAGTAAATCATTGATGTTCATTGTTTGCATGAAGTTCATGAAAATGCGAAAAGTTCGAAACATTAATTACAAAAGTAGGTTCAACGAGCATTGTCTCCTTATTTGCATATCTCTTTGCATTGGAGCTACATTCATAGTAGCAATTTATGCAAACCTTAATATGAAATTATCGACGCGAAACAGTTGAATGATTACTTTGTTGTAAAATTTAACCTAAGTTTTAAATTGTACTCATGCACTTTATCAAATAACATGTTCAGATAAAAGTATTAGCTGCAATAAGACGTTTTATGCAAGACGATGAACACAGCTTGTTTTGCTACATGCCTAAAATGCCATTTATATCCACTGTAACATACTGGAGTAATCAACACAAGCCGATGTTATCAGAAGTAATTTAGTTTGAACCTTAGCAATCAGCATAATAATCTGCATAACATTCAGCCTCGTGTTTATATTTGATTTCAATACCCAAGGTAATGCATGAATTCGAGAGTAGCAATGGGCTTCCGGGCGTCCCCACCCCCTCCCCAGGGGCGCAGAGAACTTCCCTACCCCAGGGGGATTATTTTCAGGAAACCGTCTGAGGAGTGTTGTTTGCGGTCACTTTGGAGTGCTTCTGATCAATTTGTGTGGTTTAGGTCATTGTGTAAGCACGCTAAGATCTCTGAGAGTATTACGGAAGTAGCAACGAGACCCCATCCAGCAAAAAGTGCCGAATGTTCGCTAGGGAGAGGGAGTGGCGTTCTAGGGCACGTGGGTCTGGCGTAATCTGGTCTGTGAGTCATTAGGGAGGGGAGCTAGCGGTATCGGTCACGTGGGTCTGGCTTTCTAGTGGTGACGGCGTTGTGACGGGATGATTTGAGAACGGCGTATGGTTGATTTTTGAAATGAAATTCTTATTTGACACACGATTTTTTTAAATGGGTATGATTTGAGAACGGACTTTTTGGAAATAGATAAGATTTGAAAATGTAGTTGTTTTTTGACTTTGTACAGTATCAAAATTTGAGCGACTTTTTCTTTTAAACGGGGATAATTTGAGACCAACTTTTTAAAAACTTAACGAATTTGAGAACGACTTTTTTTACCCGTGTATGATTTGAGAACGACTTTTTTAAATAAGTATCATTTGAGCGTTAAGGAGGCGTCTAAACATTTATCTCCAGATAGGTACGAGGGGATGTGGCGGGAGAGATGTTACTCTCGAAAAGCGTAGGACAACACGATATACTAGAAAATAAAAGTGCACCTATCTTGGTTTTTTTTCTTCATTTTATTGACACAGCACTATCGTCAGAAAATAGCTCGCAGGCTATATGACGTTCACATATTAGCACTGTACAGGACATACTACGCCAGACAATAACACGCAGGTTTGATGGCGCAGGTAAAAGTTACGTTAATGAATATATATGGTACCCGTGAATCACTACTTTGGTTAGAACCTGGTATTGTCCCGAGGAAACAGTTTGACCGTTCTAACTCTAGTCATTTTGGATTCTCATCACGAGTAAAAGTGGTGAGCGACCCACGCTTGCACATCAGCATCGTTTTGATCCGCGTCGTCCGTGAATCGCGATAGGATTGCTTTTATGGACTGACATCGTGTTCGATGCATTAAGTAGGCCACACATGTCTGATCATAGACTCTGCAGTGGTTCGTTGTTATGAATATACGGGTGTGGGTTGATCCGTTGTTGGAAAAACGGTGACATCGATGGTTTGCTGTCAGATTTAAAATATTCCCAGGGTCCTCGTTCGGGAAGGTAAACAACGACCCAATGACGGCCCGTTTTCGACTCGGGTACGTGTTGATCACCAATGCGGTCGGGCGATAAGGCGGCTTGTTTAATTGATTGGCCGCGTGGACACCGTGGAACACGTCGCACGTTAACCACTGTGTGAACGCATCGGAATCCAAGAGATGTGTCAGATCGGACGTTTCCATGACTATTTTGTGAGGTCGTAGAGAATGTTACGGTTTTTATCGATGTCGATTATGTTGTCAAATTCAGCGTAGATGAAGACATTCGTGGTAGTCGGTAGTGCGGCTCCAAACTTCGGATCCAGGCGCGTCATTCAGCCCGATCCCGTACGGGTGTTAAACCTTTCATCCCCACATGTCCCCTTACATGGAACCGACAGGCTCATCTACGACAAACAGGTGATCCAACTAGACCGCACCACCAAGTACTGGATGCCAACATTAGCAACTCAGCATCCAAAGAAACTCAATGAGGACGGAAGGAGAATCTTACATCTACCATGGCGTGCCTCCTACGGTATCCAACGTTGGTTGGGGCAGGCACTTTTACCCTACAATCACCCGACAAATCCAGTCGGGAAAAGCTATAAACCTTCTTAAAAGGACTCTGGAACAATCAAGAATATCCTGTGACGCAATCCAATGATCGAGATAAAAACTATCTGAGAGGGGGCTATACAGTCGCTGACCAATCAAAAGCTGGCATTGATATGACGTCATAGCTTTGCTGTAGTTCGCTTCCTAAGCTTAGGTGCTACATGGGATGTGAATATTCGATTACTTTAAGCATGAATGAATATGGGTACGTGACTCCATCAACATAATCAATTCGGCTAAGAAAATCTTCTTTTTGACTTGGATTATTAACCTTCAAATGCTGAAGTCCATTTTGTATTCATTACGCCCAGATTTAAGGGATATTCCGTTGACTATGGGCTCATGTATTTGAAATTATTTGGCTGAATGAAAACGTTATCATCAAGAAAGAGAGGATATTTACAACCCCTATTTTTATGAGATATACCGGATTCTTATTTTCAGAAAGAAAGAAATAACAGCGTCCATTGTTTTTAAATATAGTGGACACTTGGAATAACTGTGGCCACGTCTTGCGGAATTTAAGCACACATTCCGATTTACACAAATCTGAAAGTTCATTGTTGTTGATTAGTAACTTATGTAATAAAACATTAAGCAGTTTCACTTAGAAAGTAGGAAAGTCATGAAGGAGAGGCTTGGCTAAAGAATTGTGTCGCTTTTTGTCTTCCGGACAATATCCTCATGACGAAGGTGGATTTGCATCTACGTCACGATTATTCGCAAATCAAAGTGTTTCAATAGACTATTTCTTAGATTGAAGCAGGTAGAAGTCTGAGCTTTGATAACTGAAGGGCGCTTGTCGCCAGAACAGATGATTATGTTGCAAGCACTTGAGAGAAACCTAACCAAATATTAATATTATATAGAAACCAATATTATTGTAGTTAATCAATATAACAATACCAAAAACCGCGTTCCTTTGATTTTTGCTAACTCCGAGAAAATGTAAACTGAAACCTAAAATTTTTCAACATGAAGCCTATGTCGAGTTTACCGCTGACGTCATATGTTTAAGGAAAGGATATACTCGATTTGACAGGTTTTTTTAAAATGTCTTCGTGCTATTATAATTTTACAGTCTTTTGCAATATAACTTTGAAATACTGCCCACAAATTTACAGATTAAGAGATCCTTAAGTAATAAATACTGCTGCTCTCGTATACTCAAATGTACCAGTGAACCTTAAGATGATGCCCCCTGATTGCCTGATATGCTAAAGCGAGCTTGCACGTAATGGTTGCTTTTATCATGCCTTGCATAAGGTTCGAAGGCATACCTAACAAGTGACTGTATGACGTGATTGAAATTAATGATCTGACATGACACACCAAAATGTAGTATAATCAATGCTGGATATCCGTGGATGCGAACATTGGTACAAAGGTTGGAAACAGAGCGAACATTGCAACTGGGAATACAATTTCCTCAATAAGCATAATATTATATGTGACCGCCAGTTTGGATTTCGTCAAAAGTACGCAACCTATATGGCAACGTTAGATATCTCAAAGTTTATTTCGAAAGGTTTTGATAACAATCTGACAATGACTATACTGTAGGCATTTTGGGGGATTTATTTAAGTCCTTTGACACTGTCAATCATACTATTCTTTTACGTAAGCTTTTACATTATGGTACTAGGGGTATGGCCCATGATTGGTTTCGTGATTATTTGTCCAACTGTAAGCAACTTGTTATAATTAACAATTGTTCATAATCATTCAAGGATATTTCTTGTGGTGTACCCCAGGGCTTCATTCTTGGACCCTTGTTATTTCTTCTATATATAAACGACCTACCCCTTTGTTCTAAAGACTGTATTTTTCTCTGTTTGCCGATGACACCAACATTCTTAAAAGACAAGTGACCCCCGTTCCTCCATCCGTTTGATTAACCATGATTTTAAAGTTGTTTCGGAAAGGTTTAAGGCAAACAAACTGTTCCTGAATGTAAAAAAGTCCAACTTTATTTTGTTTTATCGACTTTGCAATAAGTGTCAAGATCTTCAGATTTGTATTGATGATACTTTTGTAAAACAGACTAATTCTGTTAAATTCCTTGGACTTAATCTTAACCCCCAACTTAATTAGAAGCTTAATATTAATACGCTATGTACCAAAACTGCCAAAATTATAGGAATCCTGTATAAGATAAGTAACATTGTACCACAGAAGCTTCTTATTTCAGTATATAATTCTCTTATTTTATCACATTTGTCTTACTGTAATATTGTATGGGGTAATATTCACCCCACTTACCTTAACTGCCTATTCATTCTCCAAAAACAAATATTCGTGTAATCACATCGTCAGACTAACAAACTCATATCTCACCGCTCTTTAAAGACTTAAAGATCCACTTTGTTCAATATTTATAATTCCAATTAGGTGTATTCATATATTAAGCCATTAACAACCTTTTGCTTAATTTTCTATGCAGCCTCTTCAGTTTTAATTCAGACATCCATGACCATTTTACTGGCCACTCGAGTAATTTACATGTATACAGTATTTGCTCTGACATTCACAGAAAGTCTTTCAGCTTCTCAGGTGTGCAACTCTGGAATACTCTTGATACTGTGATAAGAAAAGCCCCATCAGTTTATATCTTTCAAAGAAAATTGAAGCAATTACTTTTGTATAATCAATAAAACACTATAATAGCAATTGTCTGTACCGTAAGTCACTTTGTTTCATAGCAATTGAACCTTAGTGTGTGCGCGTGTGTGTGGGAGGGGATTTGGGGATTATGTAGGGGGGATTAGGGCTTTGTTTACATATTATAATAACACGGTAGTATATGCTTATCATCTTTTATTATTTGCATGTACCATGAAGGGGTGGGGAGAGTGCAGGTATTAGTCTATTCTATATGTATTTTCCTATATATGTAAGTTTTTTTTATGTTCCTTTATTTGTTTCTTTGTACAGGGGGTCTGCTATGTAAGAGCAACAACTCGTTCAGATCTCCTCCACCAATCATCTTTTTATCTGAATGTAAAGCTTTGTTGGTAAATTATCATGATTAGTGTGGAAATTAATCAATCAAATCAAATCAATTATACCTTGAATTGTTGTACTTAGTTTAAACTATGAAACCCAGACTTATCAATGCATAGGCTGAACAAAAAATGCTTTCAGAACATTAACATACTCCAGTTGTATCTGGATGTCAGAAAAAAAGAACTTGAAAGATGTATTCATGATGTGCCATTCAATGAATAAACTTGAGCCCTTACTATGCTCTGCACGTGTGTAGTAAGTCTCAAAGTGTAATGAACATGGAAAACTATATACGATACAGAAAAGTAAGTTGAAGTTTCGATTAGAGAGGAGCAAAGCTACCACACACATGCAAAGGCAGGAATGACATAGTAAAATGTACATGTGTAATCCTTAAGTACTTAGTCCTTGCCACTTGAGAAAGGCAGATTACAGTTCAGATGCACTTTTGGTGTAATTGATTGATTGCGTCTAATTTACTACTAAAGACATCGCTTGTTTCCTTAGCCAATGAAAATGCATGCCCGTGTTTAATACATTAAACATTTCTTGCTACATTTGTAATTAATCTTAGGCACAATGACGTAAGGACTTACCTTTGAACATGTAACATTTCTAGTTTCCAGACTGTTTTTGTCATTAATGCACGTTTTAGTTTCATTTCATTATGAGTGTTTGAAATAAATACATCTAACAGTAAATCAGATGTCTCACAAATTCATAATGTCAAATCATTGCAAGTACCTGATGCGTATAAAGGCTTGCCAGCTGATAAGCCAAAGATGCAACACGAACTTGCTTAGTTGTTTTCTAGATACAAAAATAGTGGTCTACTATTCCATTAAGTATGGACTATTTAAGAATGCATTTCATCTCTGTGTTTAAAGTACTTTGATGGGATTCATATGTTTGTTAGGACAAATTTGAAACAAATCGTCACCATCGGTTAAACGTTGGGCTACTTCTGATAATTGTGGTAGCATCGAATCAAATAGTAAAGGACATTCAACCAGTAGTAAACATTTTAAATGAACGATTATTTGTAGACTTTGCATGCTTACATCTGATATTTATTTAACTATGTTATGGTTACTTCCAGGTTCTGTGTTCTCAAACTATCCTATCTTTGATAGGTGCTTGTCATATCTTTTAGTGGGAGAAAAAATACAGGGTATTACAAATAATACTTATTGCACATTATCTTCTCAAACATGTCACAGTTGTATCCCCTTTTCCATGCTTCATAATGACGTGTTTCATAAACCATTACAATACGTTTTGTATATTCATGATTTGAAAATAACGTTTGTTATCTCACTTTTAAATATGCTTTTCAAACTTGACTATGAGATGTGAACAACACCGTACTGTAAGATTAATGTCACATTTCATTTGTGATTTATTGATAGTTAAAACAATTGATCACATTATAAGATCGTTTTTAAATACTGTTCAAACTTCCAGGCTTCTCTCGGGTTTACATTGTGAGAGCCATCTACACTCGATGGACACCACCTGGAATATTAGTACTTGCTGATGAACTTATTTGTACATTTCAACTTGAAAAAGGTCATTTTCTTTAAAAAAAATCCTTGAACTGTTGAAAAGCCCTGAAATCAATTTCGAATACCACCCGCCTTCTTTGTTTTGTACGATTTTTAATAGGGCGAAACATGATTTAATTACAAAGAACTTAACTTGTAGTTGTAATTAATTATTTGATTTACGCGGTTACTATGCACAATTTTTTTTATAACAATTACGTGAAAATCCTGAAAATTACCTTCGAATAAGACCTGGCCTTCCTCCATGTGTACGATTCTTTTGAGGGCGGAGCATGATTTGATTACAGAGAGCTTAACTTTTATTGTTGCGTTTAATTATTTGTTAATGCAGTTACTATGAAATAACAATTCCTTGAAAATGTCTTCGGCCTTCCTTCTTATGTTCTAACGATTCTGAAGAAGTTGGAACATAATTTGATTACAGAAAGCGACGACGAGTGAACACACAATTACAATGACGGGGTCGTCACCTGCGTATTCGGTTATGATAGTAACAATGCTATCACGAAACGCTTAATACGACCAGGACGATAACACTGGTACGACGTACGGACAGACATAGCATCGACAACCAAGTCAATGTCCATCGCCTTTGATAACCAATTGTGGTGCACTGGAGTCACAGAAAGCGTAACTTGCAGTGCAGTTGTATTGAAATCTCTGTTACATGCGGTTAGTGTGCAAAATACAATCTACACTGGATGGACTTCCCAGAATATTTGCGGTCGCGATTCCTGACCTACTTGTCCATTCGGCTTGTCTGAGGAGGTTATTTTAAGTCTTAATTGAAGGTTTCAGACTACAAGACATGTAACAGACTGTGTCACATCGCTTGCTAATATAATGAAGGTAAATTAACTGCAGAACATATCAAGAAACGAGTGTTGTAAAATCTCACGAGTACTGCGTTAAAATAATTCGTGTAAAAATTATTTTGCTTGGCGTCACATTGGGTTGAACGCTTGACTTTTCTTAAGCCCAGTTGCGTATATCGAATAAGTGTGTATAGTTCGCTCATCGCAAACATGACTCAGCGCTAAGGCTTGTGCTTAGCCAAGACAGAGACTCTGAAGAATCTAAAATATTTTGTTGATCAAAGAGGTCAGATAATTTTGAGGGGTTGATTGAAAGAAAAAAGTAATGTTTCTTGTCACTGCTTGTGCCATGTCGATGGCTAACAGCATAGTTTAAATGGATCTATAAACTAAGTAGTTCTTAGAATACTAAATAAAAAAACATCACAAATTGCTCGTAACGGTATTTTTTGTGTTCACAGTTTATCCGTGTAATGGCTGATTAAAGGTTAACGATTTGAATATGTGAAAAAATGAATATATCATAGAAATTAGAAGATCTGTTCTATCACATGTTTTCGTCAATTTGAACCATTGGTACCTTTAAAAGCATCTGTCAGTCTGTCTCATAAAACTATTTATGGAGGGTATGACCAGGTTTCAAAATAGTAGTTGTTTCATTGCAAAAACTATAGCTTAATATGAAAATAGAGAACTGAGCAACTTTTAGCAACATAACATTGCATTTGTAATACAAATTGTCATTTAAGATTAACGTTGAGACGGAGTGTTTATATGCGTACTTAATGCACAGGGCAAAGGACTTTGACCAGCGTAGAATGACTCTACTTTAAGAGGGTTATTCGCGAGTGCAACGTTAACCATGCATTAAATACGCATATAAACATGATGCCACATTAATCTTTTTATACAAATTTCCGTGTCAAATGCGTAAAAAAAATATATAAAAAAAAATGGAAAACGAGAAAAGTTGACGTACATTTTGTCGCTCTTTTTCAGAAATTCACCTGTTGTAAAAACGGCTATAAGCCAAATACTAAAGGCCATGCATTACGAGGATGTAATGCACGGGTCATAACAATGCAAATACTCCATAGAAATGTTATAATCGATTTTAATGAGGATCATTTTTCATGAATTTCTAAATGTTTTTAAACAATCTAATATACATTTCCTTAGGCTAGATCTTAGAATGAAAGTCACGGTGAATGAACAGTTTAAAATATTTCCCACATCGTTTTTAAATTAAAATTTATTTTAAGTTATACTTCTATATTCATAGTCTCACTCAAGCATAGTCACAACTTGTATTCTACATAATCTCTGCCAGCAAAACCTCATGTATATCATTTTGATCACCTGCGCCAGTTTGTCTTACCAATTTTCCCCTCGGCGACAAAAATTAATCGCCGTTTCTTCAGTTTCAACAGAAATTAAAACATACATCTTCGTACTCTGTGTATTCAGTAATGCACCTATATACATGTTATGTATTATTGTAATGCGATTCAAGAGATTATTTTCAATTTTCAGCTACATTAATGATTTATATTAGTTTATCATTATCTGTTATCTATTCAGTATATTGAAGCTTGTGTTGCGTGATCTTATTACACTATTACACCAACATTAGTGTATGAGAAAACCTTAGATAAGATCTATTTTATATTTCGAAAGAGAAGGAGAATTGATAAAGCAGAATCGCTAATATATTTCCTATCGCGTTTTCTATTCCTGCTTGTCTGTAACTTTGGCAATTTCAAATTAAACAAGATGCAAGTAGATTCAAGTAGATCATATTCCTCTAAACATTTTCCAGCGTCTTCTTGGTAAACAACGGGTGATTCGTTGTTTCAAAAACAACCCGAAAGAAAACTTAGTATTAAGTATTACTCTGATTCTGAAATTTAAGGAATTATAATGAAATGGAGGTTAGTATTATGCAGATATACCCACAATGCATTTTGTCTCCTATATACTGTTACTGTTTATTTATTTCACAAGTTTATTTATTTCACAAGTTTATTTAATTCACAAATTTATTTATTTCACACAACTTTATTTATTTCACACAAGTTTATCCATTTCACAAGTTGATTGATTGATTGATTGATGGATGGATGGATGGATGGATGGATGGATGGATGGATGGATGGATGGATGGATGGATGGATGGATGGATGGATGGATGGATGGATAAATGGATGGATGGATTGATGGATGGATTGCTTGCTATCGATCGATCGATTGATGATATTTGTTTTTTTATAGATTCCAATTAGGTGTATTCATGTATAAAGCTATTAACAACCTTTTGCCTTATTTGCTATGCAGCCTCTTCAGCTTTAATTCAGACATCCATGACCATTTTACTAGGCACTCCAGTAATTTAAATGTGCACAGTATTCGCTCCGACATTCACAGAAAGTCGTTCAGCTTCTCAGGTGTGCAACTCTGGAATACTCTTGATACTGTGATAAGAAAAGCCCCATCAGTTTATATCTTTCAAAGAAAATTGAAACAATTACTTTTGTATAATCATTAAACACTATATTGTCAATTGTCTGTACCTTAAGCTTACTTTGTTTTATAGCAATTGAACCTTAGCGTGTGCGCATGTGTGTGGGAGGGATATTGGGATTCTGTAGGGGGACTAGGGCTTAGTTTACATGTTATAGTAACATGGTAGTATGATATGCCTATCATCTTGTATTATTTGCATGTACCATGATGGTGGGTGGGGAGGGGGGGGGGAGTATTAATCTATTCTATATGTTTTTATGTTCCTGTATATATAAGTTTTCATTATCTTATGTTCCTTTATTTGTTTCTTTGTTCCGGGGGTCTGCTTTGTAAGAGCAACCGCTCGTTATATGAATGTAAATCTTTGTTGTTAGATTACCATAATCAGTGTGGAAATTAATCAATCAAATCAAATCAATTATACACTGAACTGTTATACTTATTTTAAACTATAAACTCCAGACTAACCAATGTATAGGCTGAAAAATAAATTGCTGTCAGAACCTTAACATACTTGAAAGATGTATTCATGATGTGTGATTTAATGAATAATTTGAGCCCTTGCTATGCTCTGTACGTGTGTAGTAAGTCTCAAAGTGTAATGAACATGAAAAGCTATATACGATACAGAAAAGTTAGTTTAGCTTTCGATTAGGGAGGATCAAAGCTACCACACACATGCGATGGCAGAAATGACATAGTAAGATATACATGTGTAATCCTTAAGCACTTAGTCCTTGCCACTTGAGAAAGGCAGATTATAGTTTATATGAACGTTTGGTGTAATTAATTGATTGCGCCTAATTTACTACTAAAGATATTGCTTGTTCTCTTTGCCAATGACAATTCATGCCCGTATTTAATACATTAAACATTTCTTACTTCATTTGTAATTAATCCTAGGCAATTAATTTATTTATTTATTCTTGTTTATTGTTATTTATTTATTTATTTATATTTATTCATATTTATTTATTTATTCTTATTTATTTATTTATAATTATTATTATTTATATTTGTTTATCTATCTATCTATCTATCTACCTACCTACCTACCCACCTACCTACCTACATACCTACCTACCTACATACATACATACCTACCTACCTACATACCTACCTACCTACCTTACCTAACTTACCTACCTACCTCCCCTTCCCACCTGCCCCCTGCCTTAACTACCTGCCCACCCACCCACCTGCTTACCCACCCACCTGCCTGCCTGCCTGCCACTTACCTGCCTGCCCACCCCCCACCTGCCTGCCTGCCCACCCACCCACCCTGCCTGCCTGCCTGCCTGCCTGCCTGCCTGCCTGCCTGCCTGCCTGCCTGCCCACCTGCCTGCCCACCTACCTACCTGCCTGCCTACTTACCTACTATACCTACCTATCTATTTATTTCATTCATTTGTCTCGTTCTGTTCGTTCGTTCGTTCATTTATTGATTTTTTTTTTTCTTCATTTATTTATTCCTTTATTTATTTATTCATTCATGCACATTTTAACAGAGTGGCCTAATCAACATTAAGCTGGTCTACCTTGGGACCTTGGTTTAAAAAATGAAAATTAACAAAATGATATAAGAAATAATAACATAGATAGGACTTAGACAATCAAAAGTAAAAAGTTTAAAATATGTAAACAGATAATTACAAAATTGCATAAGAATTAAGAACATGGTATAAAAGATCTAAAAGAAAAATTAAAAGAAAATCAAAAATAAATTGCAAAATAAAGCGAAATTGGCGGGAAAACTGACAATTTTATCGATCAGAAACTTCCTTAGAATTGTTTTTGGGACTTTCTAAATGTATCAACTTATAAAATTTCTTGAATTTTATTATCAATACTATCAATTATGTAATTCCTTTTAAGGTAAATTAACTTTTGCAATACAAGTAAATATAACTAGATTGTAGTTGGTGTGTAAAATAGCATTGCTGATGAGCATGAAGGACTCACAATTATTGAACAAAAACTGCAGGTTGATTTTTCAAATAACATTTTGTTCTAGAATCCTTCAAGTACGGAATATTAGTGATCCTAAAAATTAAGATTTTTCTCGGACTGAAAGCGAACAAATCTTAAAACATTGAAAAGTTTTCATGAAAAAGGAGAACATATTTTTCATGTTTTGTCCAATATATTGCTCATATCAGACAAAGTTTAGAGTATATATTGAGATTTAATATTTACGGTTAAAAAGTTCAATATGTCGATTCATAAAGTGCCGTTTAGTATTTAAATGGTAAATAAAAATAGCACCAATTGGCTAAATTCATCCCCTTTAGCTATATTTGTTTAAAATTCACGGTCAGATGACTGAACTATTCGGAAGAAACTATTCCTTCAGAGATTAATTACCGTATGACGTAACAAGCGCCCGGGCGCTTACCTATATGAGTTGCATCACTTTTTAGACACAAATTACTTCCTAAAAAGCGCCCATGCTTCGAACTGCATTGTGTGAACTGGTTCTATACTAGCCACACAATAACTACCACAAACATTGTGAGCGTGAGTCGCAAAGTAAACAAATAATGTAACAAAACTTATTTTAAAGTCTTAAGATTAATCAAATAAATTATGTTATCACAGTTCAAAAAGTCGCGTGGGTGCTTAGTATAACAGCGCGCTTAATACGTCAAATACGGCCATTGTTATATTAACGGCATATACTCTTGAAGGCATTCACTTTCATAAGGTGTCTTTAATCTGTTTCATCAAAGGTTGATAAGATTTCTTCAATATTCTCAAAGTTTTGAAAAAATGTCAAGGTCTACTGTTTTAAAGTCTTTGCATAGATCAACAGTAGTAATGCAGTGAGATAAACTAAAACTTGCATCAACAAATCAAGAAATTTGGATACGAAGCCGGCTATTTCTATGACAGTTTCTTCTGTTTAATAAATAAATCATTCTTGAAATGTTTATATTGTATGTTAAAAGTACAATCCCCTCACAGCGAATACAATTAAGCCCAGATATCTTAAACACTGTCACTTCAGATTATCATGAAACAAATATTCAGATATAAAATTCAAATGCCTTTTCCCTATAGCACATAAAGATAGTGTTTATTACTTTAACCTCCATAAAACCCGAACAGAGCCCACGAAATGTCGTTCAGCTCATAATGTTTTATACACCCAAGCAATTGGCACATCAGAACATTCCTTTATGGATTATCCTTGTCATAGGAAGATAAAAATATCTTGCGCATTGCGTCAGAGAGAGATAGCTAAGGGTGACCACGATCTGTTTGAAAGGTAAAGATGTCGGTGTTGATGTACGTAAAGGATATTGATAAACGCCAACAACCCTTAATTATAATTCCGTAGAAGACGTTTGTATGAGTCTAAGAAGTTCGATTTTATAGGTTTTATGTATAAATAAATATAACATATCTACAGGGAAATCTTTGTATTTATGCAATTGCATAAGCATATAAAAGGAGACAAAACTGCTAAGTGCAGTTAGGTGATAATTTAAAGGACAAATTTACTAATTTTTCTGTCAGGGGGAAACCTTAATTTTATGGATCATAAAGTATTCCTTACTTTGAGGGTTTTTAGAGCAAAGAATTATATCAGAGCGGCTTACACAATATTTGTTCTACATTTGAGAGACATTAATGTTGCTCAATGATCTTAATTTGTCCCTATAGCAATTATAGGCCGACATCCATGTAAAAGACATTACACTGCATAAGGCGATCACCATTAATATAGTAAATGATCATGATAATGTTCACAAAATAACGATTACCATGTCACTTATAGTTCCGAATTAAAAACCTTTCCTATGTTAGCTGTTTACACCTTATATTTGAGTGTACCTAAATGTAAATGCTGCACTTATTGATAAAGTAGAAACCATATAAATCCATTATTATAAGTACAGCAGAATCTCTGATGGAGCATCTAAGATTTAACGATCATTTGAAATGAACTGAATGTTCATTTAAATATGTTACCAATATCAAGGAAAGATGTTTCTGTTGTTAAATTTGATATAACATCATATACCAAACATCAATATTGATATAACATCATATACCAAACATCAATATTGGTATAACATCATATACCAAACATCAATATTGATATAACATCATATACCAAACATCAATATTCATATAACATCATATGCCAAACATCAATATTGATATAACATCATATACCAAACATCAATATTGATATAACATCATATACCAAACATCAATATTCATATAACATCATATACCAAACATCAATATTGATATAACATCATATACCAAACATCAATATTCATATAACATCATATACCAAACATCAATATTGATATAACATCATATACCAAACATCAATATTGATATAACATCATATACCAAACATCAATATTCATATAACATCATATACCAAACATCAATATTGATATAACATCATATACCAAACATCACAAATTGTCATCGAAAGAAGAGTGTGTAGTCAATCTTCCTAATGCTGTGCTCTTTAAATGTAAGTCATGGAAACCGTTTACTAAAAATATATTTTCTAAGATATCATCATGTTACACATAGCATTCTTCGCAGCATCTTCTATTTGAAAATCGGAAAGGCGTACATTCAAGATTCCAAATTATAATACATCAAGTCATTTTCCAGAAAATAAAATGACTTTGCCCCACCCTCCACCCCCTTTTTTCCCTCTTCCCACTCTTATTCCACCCTTGTCTAGCATCTTGTAGTGTACCTTATACTTTAAAGTGCCCTGCTCAAAAATATTTGATTTTTAAAATTGTGCCTTTTGGAATATGCAGGTAACATATCGTTCGTGATTCCTTTGAGAGCCCCTTGATCAATGATACAACCAAATTGATGGTTTTTCGAGGTCTGTCAAAATGTGTATTGAAATAGAAAATCGTTATGATGTATAAGAATATAGCATGTTAAATTGATCTAAGCTTAGGGAATTTGTGTGGGTGTTGGAGTGAATGCGAACAACATGATATAAACGTTTATTCCTATATCTCACAACACCGCATATGTTTACTTAGGGAATGACAATTACTTGGTTTGCTCAGCAAATCTTGACAGAACGCACGTCTTGAAATAAACTGTCGGAAGTTTAGGGGAAGAAAGACTGATACGTGTTTGCTTTAAGGGGAATAATTATAAACGGTTCGACTTTGCACAAATTCATCCTGTCAATTTAGCATTTTCTTTTAAGTTGAATTCCTATTGTATTTGTATTACATACGAATAAGAATAAAGATGTTTTCTTGATAGCCCTTTTGTGTGTTTGTGTGAATATCTTTTTATTAATATTTTTATTTATAATTTTATATTGAAAATTATTTAATGAAATGTACATCTATATTCTGATATTCCATTGCTCTCATTAATAGTGATGACAGTATTGCCTGTTTTTAAGTTGTGCATGCGAAACTATTTGTTGAAATCCACGAAAAATCATAATCTCATGCCATTTTCCTTAGTTGATAGTTCCTGAACCAACTCTGGAAATGCTGATTGATGAAGTAAACTAATCAAAACAATCGCTTGTTGAGCTCATTTGAATCATCTAAGTATTTCTAGCAGAATGTTAAATAACAATTATTACTACCACGAATGGAGAACTGTTCAACCAATGACATCACACAAGTTTGCATATTATCTTGAATTGTTGAATATCCATGGTAACTTTAAAAGAAAGGTCTTACTTCGGGAAGATTTAGGGGATTTAATTGTTACCATGCTTATGATATTTAACGATTCAAAAAGTTTGATCTTATATGAAACAGAGACTATCTTTGTGGAATTGATTAATCCTCATGTAGACGATAATGGATGATGCAACGAGTTTGATCTTATATCAAACAAATATGTATTTCGACATAAGCGATAAAATAAGTGTTTGCACATAGTGTATGTTGCTTTACGATTAGTAAAATTATTACTCATTTGAATAATTTAAACGGAATTTTATTTTGATATACATCTATATTTCTTGACCAAAACCATTCAGAAAAACCAAATAAGCAAAATTTCAAACTGTGCTTCTCTTTCACCTTGACAAATATTGCTGTATAGTTGTCACTTGAGCTGTAATTATTCTTCAAAGATAGGAAGAATAAGCTTTGGAATATACTCAATGTTCTTTTATATGAAATACGTGAAGGACAGAACATGAGGAAGAAAGTACATATATCTCTCTCGTAAAACATCTCAAGTGACTAGTATCAGATATTCAATCAGCTTATGAGGCACGCCACTACATATTTCGACAATAGAGTTGCAAAACCCATCAACTTTCGAAAGATGTGATATTATTTGCATTTGCTCAGATTTTGAACGAAGACATATCGAAGCTTATAGATAAATGCACTAAGCGGCTACTAAGTTGATATCATTATCTGGAATACATTGAAAATGCCCCCCATTCTTTTATTTAATCTAATTTTTCAATAAAAAATGAAATTGTAATCCTTTCGGGACTTTGTTATTCCTTTGTGTTTTGAATTAAATAAGACCATTCACCCTGGCTGCCTGGATGGTTTATAAAACCCTAGTGAAAGCTTTTTATAAGCTAATTCTTTCGTTCCGTAAATAATGACGATCATCAAGCAACACTTTATTTGACCGATTTATTACACCTAATCTGACAAATTTAGACCTATTCCACGAATATTCTAAGCTGTTGAATTTCTCATGCATATATAGATATGGATTGCGGACTGTATAAAACGAAAGCATTTTGTGCAAAGAAATAATGTCGGAAGTCTGTCTGTTGCTGTTTAAACCTTAAGTGTTCAGATAAATTCTATTCAGGTTTTCACCTAATTTAGAGAAAGCTAGCAGGATTTTCACACCAAATTTATCCGCAAATTGTATCGCATACATACTTTTCACTTGAATGACATTTTTGCGTGATTTGTGTAAAACAAGTCTGGAAGTCAACATGGGATGATCTGAAAGATTTCTACAGTTTTTATGTAGTTATGAGTCGCTCAAAACTTGTTTAACTATTATTTCGCAGTACGTAATTCTTGTACATTCATCATATGTATGACAGATTAATAAAACTCATTGAAAAAGAACATTGCAAACTCTTTAACTTACTTTAATTCTTTCACGTTGATAATCTGCGGATATTGATCATTTAATAATGTAGATGAGAACGTATTGTGGTAAATTACTCTTTACTTCAAGCACGTTTAAACATTTTTCGGTGTAACTTTTTCCTTGTCATAGGAGGGAGGGGTGGGGATCTAGGAACGAAAACATCTTATAAAATCGTTAAAAAATTATGGAAATTTGAGAAAAACAACCTAAAATCGGTTGAGGGTGAAACATCAAATTTTCATGACTACTATCAGTCAAAGGGTACTTGTTCAATATGGTCTATGACCGTGTAGAGACAACTTTAAGCTAAATTATCTATCTCAAGTCTTTAAGGTGTCAAAAATATTAGTCCGATCACTGAAAAAATTATTGCATGGCAAACAAAACATTAAGAGTCTAAGGGATACACTTTTATATCAAGTTATTTGAATAAACGTTTTTAAAATCTTCTTATCGGTGAAGTATTTGGAACATTTGGAATTGCAATCCTCTTGACTGACGTAATTTACATATAGGTCTATTGGCATGTTGACTTACATGATTAGAGAGAACGTTCAAAGTATTTTATATTACAAAACTAAACTAAAAATATAGACTGCTTGATATTGTGACTATGGTAATCTCTGTAGGAAGTGTACAAGATCTGTTTTGATTCCATTAATTAACGCGCAATATCTCTGATCCCTCGAGATTGATCCCCCGATATCATTATCTTCTCTTCATGTGGTCAAAACAACATATGACACTATGATGTTTACCAAGCCTAGGCTATGACGTATTCTCTGAACTTTAAGTTCAAGTCCCCCTTGGTTTCGTCAACCTATAAGCATGGAAAGAGTATATGCTGAGATGATTTCGCATATGTATTCACAACCCATAGGAAGTTTATGGGTATCTTTTTAAAATGTGTGGTGTAACTATCATTCACATTCTGACGTCCACGGTTTTCTTCAATATACAGAGTATTTTCATTAATATCAATAAACACATAAGATTCAAATCAAATCAAATCCGTCATTCATGCTCATATCTTTCAATTCTCACATTTGTTTTTTAAATTAAATTTTCCCACTGAACAATTGTGCATGAAACAAGACGTTACGAATAAAGCATACTAATAACTTATTGTTTGTACAGAAAACACAATTTAACAGCTATTTCAAATCTACTTTTGCTTCAGATGATTATGAATAAAGTTGAATTGTACACATTTCCACGATTTTCTCTTAACTAATCTACTCACATAATCCATATTTTCTCTAAATGGAGATGGGAAACTTTCCTCTGCTGTTTTCATGTTATTTAATATCATATTCAAGAGTGTTCACCTTTTTATCATTTCCAATGTGAATGAAATTATCTTTAAAAAAGTAAACAGGCAGTTGATAAACGGCAGACGTTATAAAAACAATTGGATTGCTATCTTCATTTCGGTGATCTAAGAAAACAAGCAACGGTGATATCTACCTCTCAACATTATCACATCTATATCTGTGCTTTCCAGAACTGCAACCCATATTCCAATGAAGTAAGAAAGACTTCCTTAAAGTCATGAATGGCTCCATGTGCATGAATGGCTCCATGTTGCAAACAGGTTAGTGCCATCGTCATGGGCTGCGTTCAACGTTGGTTGTATCATGGATCTGTTATTTGGTCCCAAATAACAAATCCGCGGTTATATCAAGGGTCAATATACTACAGCGAGCTTTTCGCATTCTGGGATCACCGAGAGGGAAAACTGCTGATAATATTTTTGAACAAATCGTCAAAATAGCAGTCCTTTGTACGGAGGCTAAATTTTACTGAAGAGCAAGGAGAAAAAGGTCATCGACTTTTAAACATATTTTCTGAGCCTCTTTACCTTATTGTACTTTTTTGTGTCACCTGACCATGTATTTTTATAATTCCACAATTCTCATACTTCAAAAGATCATGGAATTTTGATCAACTATAAGTTACAAAAAGGAAACTTTGTCGGTTTCTTATTTGCTTATAGCATCTTTGAAACCCATCTACATAGAATTTGATGATTTTGCTAAATCCCTTTTTTCTCAATTTCACGGTCCCTTTAAAATAATATTATATACGCAAAAGAGATTGTAGACCATAGTGGTAAGTTATTGTAATATGGTAAAGAACAAATACCCGGTTGCACCATACGTAGAAGAATGCCAACAGTTCCATCTTGTGTTCGGTTGATAGTTGTCATGTTTGCGAAGAAAAGATCTCCTAACCCTAATATTTGTCTAATTCCTCGACCAAATCGTAAGAGTTATGTGCTGCAGCAAGAGAATTCATATCAACACAAGTTCTTTATGTTTATTTAAAATTAATCGTTAAATGTTTCAATTTAAATGTTTAAAATATCTATGCAATTTGTGCAGTCTCGGTTATTAAATGAAGAATCACTTTCGAATTTGACTCACTACTTATTGACGCAAAAGGGGATGGATCTCACAGATTAGACATATGTATAAACATTGTGTACGTTCTTATGTCATGTACTTACAACATGGCCGCCATTTTTATTTTGTCGAAACCTAGAAACAGCTTGTAACTCATGTAGTGGTGAATGGGGTTTGATAGTGCTGCAACAGTTGTGTTTTGTATATTTAGAATTCAGAGTCCAATTCTGGGAATTTTGCCTATCGTACCTTTTGTACCAATTGGGGGATTTGGCTATCGCATATGGGTGCCGGGACGGTCCTTGGGGGAAATAATTTCACTGCCATGTTGTTTGATTTTAATATGTTTTTTTAAGAACATATTGGTTGCAACTCTAAACCTACCGGACAGGGTATTTCAGACCCCACCCCTTTTGTCTTAGGATTGACTATTGACCTCTGAGTCGTTCAGTCGTTCAGTAAATAGAATCAGAAATTACAGATTTATAAACAAGAAACAGCGCAGAACTTTAAAAAAATGGCAGCTAATGTTCTCACATTATCCTATACTACCGGAATCTACCACACGTATGCAGCGGTCTACCTTTATTGCCAATCCCGATTTGTTCATAACTTAAAAGTTATTTAATCCCCATATTTCAGTACTTACATTATTTGCACAGAAATCGAAAGGTTAAAAACATATTTTGAAAGAAAATCTCTCTGAGGAAAATGTATTTGTTACTTAATTTGGAATTGACTTCTACACTATGCTGAATATGTTTAATTTACCTAGCTATTACTCAATACGAATATTAATATGCTGTTTGAAATTTTTGCTGTGATTGAATATCGATTGTTAGTTTTGACGAAGGAATGTGTCCCCATGATATATTATGTAGGTTATGTAGACAATTATGTAATTTGCATGTGGCATGAGTGGACGTACGTAATCCTCTTATTCACTTAAATGCATTAGGAAGTAGCAGCCAAAAAGATCATATTCATAACGGTACACGTTGTTAGATGATGGATTGATATTCAGAAAGTAAATGGATAGGATGGGGACAAATTGAGCAATTTGATAATGGAGTCACGCAAAACGTATCCTTCTCATTACGTTTGCTCTCTGAAGAGAAATAAATTAATTCGGAATTTTAACAAAACGAAAGGTAGTCTGGCATGGTGTAGATTGAGCATAAGCATATTAAGGTGTACATTCATTTTTAGGCAAGTATCTTGTCAAGAGCTTGGTAAGAAGCTTAAATGCTCATAAGATGCTCCAGTAGAATAGGCGATCTAGTGTACAATACCTTGAAATGAATATTTTCAAAAGGTTGAGTCCAGCATGCACGTTGAACAGAGAAGATGTCTTTTTGAGCATTTAAAATTATTTTCCCAAATAAAATAAAAAATCCGTACACACTCATAAAGTATGATTTATATGATTAAAGTATTCTTTTCCCAAAAGGATACAAATCATTACTTCGGTTATGAATTATGTATGCTATCTCCAATACAGTATTTGGCATGCTGAATGTTTGATGTCCAATGTGTTCTCTGGGCAGTCACTTTTGTGTGTATGTGCCCATCTTGACCTTTGTCACTTTAATGGGTTTGTTAAAGCATAACACATCTTTAAATTTTCATGAGAGGAATATGTACCTTTTTGAAATATCTTGGCAGATCTTTGCAAAAGTGTTTTGCATGTAATAATAGATCAGTTTTAATACATCATTGTTTAAGATTATCAAGAATATGATTAAAGTGGAAATTAAGCTGGAAATTTAAGTACGTGGAAGAAAAGTAAAATAACCTGATATTTCTGACAATTTTAATGGATATCTCTGCTACGTGAGTTATATCCAGTCTATATCAGATTATGTATTTAATCATTTGAAACTAAATATTTCCCTTATAGTGAAGTTGCCGTAAAAGCTAACATTTTACGTCAATAAAGCCTTCCCTATAACATCATAGTTTGACTATAAAGTTTCATAATCAAGTTAGGAATGATCACCCGGGTCAAAAATCAATCGATTGGCGCGCCTCGGCAATTTTTAATCAGTGGATTAGTTCTAATTTATTACTTGAAGGCATGATCTACTCCAAAAATCAAGGTTACAGTGATACTATTCTGGCAGCCTACGAAAGGACAGCGCACTGTAGGTGCGATAGTACTCTTGCACGTAGAATTAGACGACAAGGTAGTCCAAACTGGGAATGTCATACGCTTGATTAAATGCGCATTTTTTTTCTTTCCATTCTATAAATTTTGCAAAATATTCTGTATACGTATTCATATTTCGTGCTGGAACACACCATAAACAGCACGTTGTCTCGGTTTTCGCGTCAATGAACAACTATTAGTAGATGTGTGTAAAGATATTCTTACAAAGTTTGGGATTTTGTTTTCTTACCTTTGGAGTGTCTCGTGAATCCTTCATTTCTGTGTTTTTCAGTACCACCTACGTTTTTGGTTTTTGCTCATTTCTCATCAATTAATTGCACGTTCGAATGCGATATGTTCTTGACTTCTTCGTAATATTTAGTAGTTTAGAAAGATAAATTTCATCCGAAGAGGAGGAAAGACCCTCAGCGAAATAATTGTGTTATATGAGGTAAAAACCCTTACGAGGGCTCCCCTGACATTCCATGTTTACCCATTTATTGATTTGAAGTACTGAGGGATGCATTCTGGTATTCCATCTAGAATGTAAGGGAATTCTTTATCGAAACCTTTATTCCCTCTAGAAAATAACTGTCAAAGAATCCTGTTTTAATCAGTAACACACCATATGATATCCATTTTCGTTTCCTTTTCACTTGTTAAAAGGAACGCACTGATCAAGGATATAACTGCATCGGTTCATCTTTACGTCTTTCAATCGGCAGGTTGTAACTGAGAGGGTGTTCCTTTCCTGAATAGTTAGTTTCTCCAAAGGATACATTTTTCAATATTTCTCTTAAAGATTTATGAGAACTCTACATCCCAAAAATTAGCGATTTTCAATTTACAGTGGGCCTCTTTCACGAAAGAGCACCCATTGCTTCTATTTTCATAAAGTTATATTTAATCGACGGTGTTTGTCTATGATACGTGTGTATACATGAATGTAATAGCTATTTTTGTCCAGAACTGCAGAACAGATTCTTGGACGCTGGTTGTACTTTTTCACCTAAGAAGTTGTCGTCTACAATGGTTTTAAATGGCGCGAGCTTTATATAAATTAAGCAAAACAAAGGTATAACTATTGATAATGCACATTAATAGGAAGTAGACCGGTCAATTTTGTTAGGCTTACCACACTATCAACGATACAAAGACCAGCATTTTTAACGTCTATTACAGTCGCGCTATCTTTTTGGCAATTATTCACTGGAATATTGATTAAGCACAAAGGAATGAATTGGAATGGGACAACTAAGTCTCGACAAGGCAGCTCATTATAATCATATAACCCACCATAATGCCATACAAGAAAAGTAGGTTGACAATTAAGTGACAGTTATAATTCGGAAATTGTTCATGTCACAGCTTTTCGGCAAAAAACATATAATGGAATTTTATTTTTGATATGCTTATGCCCTTGTTTCCGCCAAATATTTCACTTTAGCAGACCTTGTGCACTATATTTCACCTTTAAAAACGTCATACAGTCATATGGCAGTCGCTCCAAACACATTGCTTGTCAAAGTTATCTACCCATATATCTGTGAAATAGAATAGATATATATATATATATATATATATATATATATATATATATATATATATATATATATATATATATATATATATATATATATATATATATATATATATATATATATATATATATATATATATATATATATAT
>JAIGNY010000110.1:777500-832500 GCA_020152595.1 Chiridota heheva | reverse complement strand
GTATGCTCAATCAGGGACTGTGATAGCTAGGATGAGACTTCTAATGGAGCCTATGGGATGTCATGTGGGACATGGGGTGGGATGTCATGTGGGATATGGGGTGAGATGCCACGTGGGACATGGGTGGTATGCCATGTAGAACAGGGTAGAATGCCATGTGGGACCTGGGGTGGGATGCCGCGAGTAACACAGAGTGTGACATAGGTTGGGATGACATGTGTGGCATAGGGTAGGAGGCTACGTGGGACATGTGTAGGACGACATGGGATGAGATGCCATGTGGGACACAGGAAGGGATGCCATGTGGGACACAGGGAGGGATGCCATGTGGGACACAGGGAGGGATGCCATGTGGGACACAGGGAGGGATGCCATGTGGGACACAGGGAGGGATGCCATGTGGGACACAGGGAGGGATGCTATGTGGGGCATAGGGAGGGATGTCATGTGGTACATATGGTTCGATTAATGTGGGACATACATGTAGGATGGGATCCATTTGGGACATAGGGTTGGATGACATGTGCGTCATAGGTTGGGGTGCCATGTGGGATATATGGTGGAATGCCATGTGGGATATATGGTGGAATGCCATGTGAGACATACTGTATGGTGGAATGCCATGTGGGAGATATGGTGGAATGCCATGTGGGGCAAGGCATGGGATGGGATGTCATGTGGGACATGGGGTAGGGTGCCATGTGGGACATGGGATGCCATGTGGGACTTAGTGCGAGATGCCATTTTTATAATTGGCTGGGTCATATGATACGGGTGTCAATTTGCATGAGCATGCGAACCATGACGGTATTTTCCGTTCTATTCTAATTATTTTTTTAACTTAAAAAGTTGGTCTCCAAAACCAGACGTGCTTGTCTTGAAATTGAAGTCAATGAAGGCCATTATTGTAATATAACTTATGAACAGAGGTTTTGTCAGGTTTGCAATTTAAAAGAAGTTGGAGATGAATATCATTTTCTCTTAATTTGTCCATTCCTTTCTGAAATTCGCTGTAAATTTATTTCAAAATATTTCTTTCAACCCGTAACTAGATCAAAATGTAATATTTTATTATCAATAGTTCTAAATACTTATTTTTGCAGTTATCACACTTTATTTTACACGTAAAGGAAGCAAGACGTTTGTTTCTTTCTCTTTAATTATTGTTTGTTTTAAGAACCTCAATCATGTACCATTTAAATTATCGTTTATGTTTGTGACAAAGGCCAGATGGCATAGAGCACAGTAAGAAATTGTATTGTATCGTATTATTGTATATAATGGAACGTGCCATTAAGCCACATAACTAAAAATGCACCATACGTCCTAAAAACGTTTATTGTGTAGACAAACTTCATAGGGTTGTAAATAGGTTTACAAAAACATATATAATGAAGCGAAGCTGAACATTTTTTTAAATATTACACACACTTCTAAAACCCTTATGGGTTCAGGAATAGTTTTCAATCTTGTTTTTGATAAAATATTGATAAAATGGCTGAAATCTTTAAGGGAAACCTCTTTTTTGTCTGTATTTAGACCCATCTCGACACTTGAACTTTTTTTCAACAAAACCGGTGTCAGATCCATTGTAATCCTTTCTTCTAGAATAAATCAACAGTCCCCCAATTGGGAGAACAGTTTTGTTCTACCGATCCTTTACAGAAGCATCCCACAATGCATCTATCCAGATTCAAAGTTTGTATAGAAAATTAGATAAGAATCATTCACATTTTAAGCGCGGGGAACTCAACCACTGCGAAGGGTTCAAATTTTTCTTCACGATTTGAAATAATGGTAATAATGGCATATGAATTATCTTTTCAGCGTGCGCTTTTAAAATTCACCGTGCGGTTTTCGAGAAATTTGAAAAAAGTGATGAATTCGTATTATGTGTTACCGTTAGGCAGCCGCGCTTTAACAAGGTTTTCTGATAATATGAGAAATAACTTAGAAATTTGTGAAAATTATTTAGCAATACCTGCGTTATTGAACATGAACAAAACAAACTTTGTTACAAACCTTCAATGAAACGACTGATGAGCGTCTATGACTGAAACTTCACAATAAAAATGGCAGCTTGCATATATCACTGTAAGCTCAGTGCGCATGCTTGAGTCTCCCGATCGGGGGACGTATTGAGTCCCCCGATTGGCGGTACGAACCGAACTGACCAAAGTAAGGAATACTTCGTGAGCCTTAAAATTACGGTTTCCCTGTACTTTTTACTTTGGTGAGTGAAAATGCCTCTAGTAATGTACACAAAATATTACTGAGAGTAGAATAATAAATATACCATTCTGTGATGATGATTCTATTTATTCAAAGACAAATTTCTTATGCTTTCCAAAGAATTTTCGTTAGAATGAAGTCAATATATAGTACACTGTCAGTCATTCAATTATTAAATACATGAAGTAATAAAGGTACAAATATAGATTGTATATGTGAACTATGTAACTTCACAATATGCTTGTTTTCTATATAGTGTACCCCAATAAAAGTTCAGTCACTGTTACCCCAATTGGCCCCGAAGTCGAAAGGCTTAAAAGATATAAAATAGGCCTACATAATTTTCGTTCAGCGTACATCCATAACGGGTTATACTACAAATGCCTAGCTATATGTTCCTAAAACGTAGGTCAAACGGTAAAAATTCTGCTTGTTTTATATTAGTTTTATCGGAAATATCGAAATATGAGAACGTATTTCGACACACTGATACAGATATTTCACCCTGAGGATTCACCCTGGGGATTCACCCAGGGGATTCACCCTGGGGATTCGAAGAATCTTGAAGAGACTGTAGACTGTCTCTTCCGAACATGCCAAAAGATGATTGGTTTGTTGAATGGGTTCATAAATCTACGTCATTCTTACTATATTTGTTGACAGTGAGCCAGCTTACAGGCTTAGTAAAACATCAAATTCATATTATGTAAGGTCATCACTATATATTTATCTCTATTCAAATTTATTGCGAACCCTGAAAAACAAATTACATTGCCACCTTGTCAATTTGATCAGTCGAGTTTTTATGTTTCTTATTTCACTTTCTTCTGCGCGAGAATTTAAAATTGTATTTACATTATAAGTCGATGGTGTTTTTGTTAGCTCACATAAATATGAAATGCATTGCTAATGTCCTTCCAGATGTTTTTAACAAAACTCAAGCACCACTTGAAAAAGAGATCTGAATTCTCATTTAAGATTATATTTAAACGCTTAATGGCTTCATCCATTCATCTTTCTATCTGAGCTGATATTTCTATTTAAAAAATGAATTTTCTGATTCGTTTATGAACATCAACCTCTAAAGAAATATCTGTCCTAAGTAAAACATATGATCAAATATCTTTTCATAACACAGAAATGTATATATATATATATATATATATATATATATATATATATATATATATATATATATATATATATATATATATATATATATATATATATATATATATATATATATATATATATATATATATATATATATATATATATATATATATATATATATATATATATATATATATATATATATATATATATATATATATATATATATATATATATATATATATATATATATATATATATATATATATATATATATATATATATATATATATATATATATATATATATATATATATATATATATATATATATATATATATATATATATATATATATATATATATATATATATATATATATATATATATATATATATATATATATATATATATATATATATATATATTTTCCAGGTTATAAGAGTCGAAAGAATTTAGCCCATCTTCGTTGCCATAACAACCAATTACGTCAGGTAAAGATTTTCATTGAGGTACCACTCTAAAGATAAGACACTTAATCATTTCATGGATAAGAAAATATAACTGAATCTAAGAATGCTCTCATGAATGCACAGCCAAGAGGCTACACCATTAGATATAGGCTAGATAGATATAGTATAGATAGGAAAATAAAAAAAAAGATAATGTTACTTAGTGCTACTTTCATTAGCGGAAGCTTTTTTGTTGGATTCTCATTCGCAACTTGATGTGTTACATTCAACATACTACTCACAACCACATTCAATCGGACACTCATTTTCTCTTATACAATATATGATATACACCACATTCCACATGGGGCATTTTACCATTGCACTTGTTTAGCGTGTCACAAGCTCCGATCGAGCACATGAATTCTCTTCGGTTATATTTTCAGATGCTTGCCTAGCAACTTAATATGATTGTGGGAAATTAAGGTCGAAAGTTGATGGACAGTGAAAGCGTTTTATTTGATTTATCTCTCCTTCTTCCTGTGCAAATTGTTAGCTTCATTTTGCAGAGTAAAGGTGTATCAAATGGTGATGAATAGTACGTGCGTGACTAAAGTACTATGTTGTAGGCTTACTTAGCAGCTTGAATATTTTAAAAGCTTATATACCCATCTTGTTGCTATTGGAATTATTCTTAATTGCACCACTTGGAAACCAGGTTTCTTGATTGCATATATTCTGTCATATTTATTCTGTATATCTATTCAATCGAATCTCGTGTCAAAAGTAGGTTAATAGAAAAGTTACTCCTGTTAATCGATAAAGAATTAACATCTAGAAAATACTTGAACACTATATTTCATGAATAACAATACTTCAAATTGTTTACAGTTAGAAATATGTTTAATTAAAAATAAATAAGGATTGAATATATCTCTGTTGAGTGTATAGTTTCGTGTATCTGTTATGCTTATCTTAATTATTTGATTTATTTATCAGTATTAATTTCTTTACAACAAAACAACAACAATATCACATTACGATAAGACGCTCTAAAAATTCTACCGGTTGAGCTCCAAATTCGGCGAATAGTACAAAATGGTAAATGTTGATCATAAATATAGACAAATACTATTTGATCAAAATGACACCATATTCTGAATGTCCAAATGTAAATAAAGGAATTGTTGGATATGCAATACGAGACTAATAGACAGCATGGTAAGATGGTAATATTTTTGATTAAGATTAAAATGATAAAAGTTCAGATGTAAAAAGCGTAACATTAGCGCTCAACAAGGGTAGATAAAGTCAGGAGACATTATTCTGCCTGTTATTTTGTACGGTACGCCGGCTAAAATCTTTTCAACATATTGGTTTTGTATTTGCCATTGTAAAAAATGGAAAGATGTTGCATAATGAGGAGAAACTGTTTTATATGCGTCGCAATATAAGATCTTGTTCAAATTGAAGAAGAAAAACATGACCAAAACCACTTTCGTATACTCTTGCAGAAGAGTTAAATACACTAGAGTCACAAAATCTCACAAAAAGAAAATTGTGAAGAAATTCAATCTGTCAATCAGCGATTCTTAGCGGCAAGCAAGTTGTGCTTTAGAAACATATCCCCTACAATTTTCTTAATATGTCTCCTTTCCCTTTAGCTGACATGTTTTCTCAACAACAACAAACAAGTTTTAAAATGCTTACCGTCTTTAAAATAACCTTTAACGTAAATGTTGATGCCAGCGGGTCTTTGAGTTAGCAAAAATGTGTATTAGTTTATTTTACACGGTTATAGATTCTTCTATTTACTTATTCTAGCTATTCACGAGAGGCATGAATGTTCAGTAACTAACAACAATTTTGTTACAAATACGTACTGCCTAAATGAAGATGTTGTTTGCATCATTCTGATTCAAAAATGCTAAAACATTACAAACGGCGCCGGAAATTTTTCAAGAGTGGGTTTAGCCTGTTAGCAGCACGGTGTGTATTTCAAAATTTAAATAACGCACAACTATTTCTTAAAGTATTTACACGTAGATTGGATTCCTCTGTGAACTCGTAAGAAGTGTTTGATGTATAATATAATACTATTTTACAGACATATCATTTGATATACTAATCATGTCCTATATATAACTTGTGCAAATATTTGTTACTTCGTACAAATCATCTAAAATAAATAGGAATCCGTTACAACGTTTGATAAGTTCAAAATAGCCAACATAATTACCAGGTCACAGTTGAATAGGATGGTGTATCGTTTGGAGTATAAAAGGACCTTCCTTGCATATTCTTACTCACACGTTTTTATGTTATCAAGTTAGTGTAGGCCATGCATTCAATTCATGACTAAGAAAACAGTTTTTAGTTTATATTAGATTAATACTTAGTAATGTAATAATAATTTAGTTTATATTAGATTAATTTGTATTCATGTTTCCTAACAATAGTGAACCATCAATCATTATTGACTAATTCAATCGCCATTCATAGTATCAACTGAAACAGAATAAATGTGTTGATTGACTTATTTTATTTACGTGTTATGCTTGAAAGTTTGGTAAGACTGTAAGAAGAGATTGTGTTCTTCTTAGAAACTACTAAGTTCAAGATATTTTCATTCTATGTACAGACTCAACAATGGTATTCAGGTATTACGGTTCCAGTGGGATGGGCCAAACCCTGAAATACTTTTAAATTTCTTTCTTAATATCCATCTTAATATATTTGCTGTGATTTTGCTTGAAAGTTAATTGGGCTTACCCAAGATAAGGTGGGGTTAAAATGGGGGCCACGCATGGATCTTGTATGGGTAATATATATTTGGTATCCAAGGTGAACTCTCGTTATGTATCAGTGATATATGCTTTGTTCTTTGAACGGATTCTAGCGCCCTTTGGCATGATTGGTTTGCCCTTTGTCGTAATTCCTTTCGACCGACCATGTTCCCCTTTTCCTCTAACTTTTTCACTGGACAAGGGTGAAGGCAGCAGAAAAATTTACTGTCAGCCTCCTCACCTAAATTCTACTAAATCAAATTATCATATTTTGTTGCACGTGATAGATTCTGTCTACACGTGTTTTGATTGGTAAATGGCTGAACAGACCAAATCACCACAAATAGATTATCATTGAAAGGTCATGGGTGTATGATCGCGTAAATTAACCGATATACTAGGATTACTTTAAGCCTTGTTCTTTCGCTTAATGATATCATTTATAAGCCAAAAACAATCTGGGTATATTTTGTTTTGTATCGTCTTATTGTGATGTACATCCTCACTTACACCCAAATTCGTGAAGCGATAGCTCGGCATCTATAATGCACTTTTAACTACGTAACCATTCTCTCTCGTTTGGTCTTATTATATATGCGTGATGATCATTAAGACGGGTCTTTAATGCTGTCATTTCTCGTGTTACACTCATCAACTAGTCTGTGTCTTTCGCACGGGAGAAAATATAGATTAAACACTCTAGTCACGTCTTGGGAGTCGTTATCAACTCGGCAGTATAGTGCAGATTGATGCGCCAAGAAATTAGGTTAATTCAATTTATTAAACCTCTCCGTGAGACGGATCTTACAAAAGCATGTCAGCTGTGGTGAACGCTGAATTGGTCAAATAGTGTATTGCTTGTTAGAATGCTTAACGACATAGCGCCCCTAGTCTGAAGGATCTGATTTATTATGAAATCTCTAATGTAGAATAAATACATCACTACGTGTGTTAATATCGAGGTCTAATCAAGGAGCTTCTACACATTATGCTATGAACTTTCCCTTCAAACTATATTGTACATTGTTTCATAACTGTAGTCTTTTCAGTCTAAAATCTAAATAATCCTGTCTGCATATGAAGCATTTTCACCATATCTTAACGTGTAATATTATTCAATTTATCATGGTCGGTCTCGACGAAATCTCACATTTTGTATTTAACTTGAAAGGTTTGAATTTCTAGGCTTACATTGTTTTATCTCATACTTCTATCATAATTGAATAATAAACACATTTAAGAGAAGAAGACTACTTTAGAAGAAGACTACTTTATACTTGCAAAAATAGTCCCATTGTGAATCTTTAAAATGATTAATCCACCCCATTACCTCGAGTGCTTAAAAAAGAAGGGCAGCAAGTTACAATGTTGATCCAACTTCCAAGATTGAACCTGGATATTTCCAAAAAAACTCATATAACATGGATATGCTTCCACGACTGGCATGAACCCACTTTACTGCGGTGGTTGTGTCAAGCAAATCTTTCAGACGCTCTTCTGATAGAAGGTATACCTCTAGTTATCTTCCTGTCGCGAGATTTTATCAAGATGTGTTGCAATTTCTTCAGTTAATTATATTTCATTGGCTGCTTTATTCCAAAACTGACTCAGCCTCTTCTCAAATGCCTGAACGATTAGTGAATAAATGTCACATTGCAAATTGTTCTATAAGTCTTCAATCTGCCAGCCTATGCACATTAAGTCCGTAGCTTGCGTGTGCATAGAGTCCTAGTCAATCTTGGGTAATGTTTGATCACTACGACCAATTCAAAATACTAATTTGTTATTCTTGTGACGTCCGTACTCCGTACACAAAAGCACACTTCATCAAATGGCCTCATAATGTGGCCAAACTAGCTTTACTGAGCTTTACTGTACTCCTGTGTGTGAAACTTTCATATCCGGTTAGAAGGTAAATGCTCAACCAAACTGCCAAAGAGTCAAATAATTTCTCAAAGAAGTTCAAGAGAGACTGCATACTAACAAATCCAACTGATATTATACACTTACACCTATAACGAATACAACCTCTGCAATCACACTCAACAACACTGTTCTCTCTAATTTCCTAATTCAACATTTTAAACAATATTCACAAATGTAGGAAAAGCTTCACATGAACGGGTGAACAGAGATAATAAATACACACATCCCTGTTCATGTTCTTCAGTGGATAAGCTCTGAATATGATTATACGGGGTTATCGAATTTAATGTTTTATATATATATATATATATATATATATATATATATATATATATATATATATATATATATATATATATATATATATATATATACATATATACATATATATATATATATATCTATATATATATATATATATATATATATATATATATATATATATATATATATATATATATATATATATATATATATATATATATATATATATATATATATATATATATATATATATATATATATATATATATATATATATATATATATATATATATATATATATATATATATATATATATATATATATATATATATATATATCATTACTTGTTCTACTCCTTAAAGTTTCAAACAGTCGGATCCGACCTGATAAATAGCCAGGTCGGGTCAGATTTGTCCTCTTTATTTTCTTTATTCTGCAAACCTTAGTTGTTGTGGAAGTTAGTGCTGAGTATCATATTAGCAATTAATGAAGTCCTTATTGTGTGGTTATTTTAATCAAAATAAAGTGGTCTCACTATTTGCTACAGTAAGTTTGTGGTTATGATTTGCTGGAACAAATTTGTAAGGAGAAGGACAAGTCATGATATATATATATATATATATATATATATGTATATATATATATTTATATATATATATATATATATATACATATATATATGTATAGATATATATATTTGTATATATACATATATATATATATATATATATATATATATATATATATATATATATATATATATATATATATATATATATATATATATATATATATATATATATATATATATATATATATATATATATATATATATATATATATATATATATATATATATATATATATATATATATATATACTGATAAACTATTGCGTATTTTGTCACATAGAAGAAAATACGAATGTACTTAGTACCATAAATTCAGATGCTGAGATATTGGAATCCTTTCTCCTGCCCCAACTTTGAATGAATAAATAAAATGTTCATCCACCAAATATTGATCCCTATTACACGCCTATCTATATGTTTTTGATTTTTTGTTTCTTTACAGAAACTAGCTGTACAAACGCCGAAGATCTTCCTGGTATCAGAACAGAGCCATCAGAAATTGAAGTTCTACCAGAAACTGAGGTACGGCCACCCAAAACACAAGAGTTCTTTGCAGCCCAACAAGGTCCTTCTTTACTTTCAGTCCGTCCACAAAAGTCAGAGGAATTGGATGTGCCGCAACCGGTCGTTAGAGCCATGGAAGTCAACACGGAAACCGATACCTCTCTCTTAAAACATGATGACCAGAAGGAGGGTGATTCAATTGAAGTTCCAACATTTCCTCGAGTGGAGAGCCATTGTAGGCCTACAGATCGCGATGAGGATACTTCAATGACCGAAAGCTTATCAGAAACGCCAGTTGTTGGTTTTTACAGGCCCAGCATTGAGCCAGTACCTGCCCAAGCAATATCTAGTGCTGAAAATGAGTCATTCTTTCTTCCTGGAACAGAAGAGGAAGAATCCTCTGGATACGAAGATCAGGAAGGGGAAGAAGAAGACCCGGAAGATATGCCACAGGCGATGCTGATACCGATAGAAACCGAAGTCAGAGAAGCTGTCCTCGTTGAGAGTTCGTCCATTTCCGATAATGATCTACCATTACGTGCCAACATGCAACCAGTGCCTTTAGAAAGCGAAGAATCTGAACATGCCTCTCACACAAGTAATGCCTCTCACACAAGTGATGACAGATCATCTGGTCAGACAGACACTGACAGTCTAGCAACAGACGATATATTTGACTCCGACAGTGAATTAGACGACAGCGGTAAAAGAAGTTTGAATGACAATGTCTTCCTCGAAGAACCTGCGCCTGTGTATCAAGTGCCTTCCGTTAAAGAGGCTGAATCCGACCACAAAGTTGACAATGAAAAGAGAGACAAACCTAATAATTGGTCAACACATTCGGGGTTAGTAGTTGTGTGTGAACTTGTAGAGACGGAAAGTAATAGTAGGACTTCGGAGACTCTTGAAGCCGATCCAGATAGTTCATTATCACTTACCGTTAATAAAGGCCCGATTCCACGAAAAGACAGCTTTGGGTTGGCGCCCTTCCCAAAATTCAAAGCGCCAAATTCCAAAACAGAAAAGACCACATACTCGGGCCCGATTGCAAAAATATCTGTGGAGGAAGTCAAAAGTGATACCGATAGTGAGGTGGCGGGAATCCTTTCTAAAGAGTCCGTAAAAATTAAGCCAGTGCTAAAGAAGGTTGCACGGCCTCTTATAATTGATGCAGTTATAAAAATAGAAAACCCCGGGAAGGATCCTGATATCACTAAGTCTTCGACGGTGAGACAAGATAGCTTGGGTATCCCACCAGTTGTGGTTGGAGAGGTCTCTTTTCCCAGGCCGTCCGTTCAAAGGTCAATACCACTAATTCCAGTACCAATTCACCCTTCGATAGTGCTCCAACCAGGCACTGATGAAGAATCTGAGGGCAAGAGTGAAACACGTGACGCTGGAGTTCAACGTATTGATAGTCTTGATGTGCCTCCATTTTTTACAGGCAAGGATCACTTCCCACCTCTTCCTTCAAAGTTTAATGAGCAACAAGCGAGCAACCCCACTAAAGACGTAGAAGTAATAAAAGTCCATTTACCTCCGAAGAAACTCTTAAAAAGAGGTCGTCCAAGGAGTTTGGATATTCCCAACTTGAATTTATCTGAGAGTTGTCCTCCGCGCCAAGTACGAAGAAGTCCCGATGACTCATCGTCTTCTTCCGGAAGTGCTTCTGCATCTCCGAAGCCAGCAGCAAAAAGAAAACAAGGGGCCTCGATCTTAAAACGTAATGGAAGCGTAGAAAAATCTGGACCAAAAAAGTCGGTGACTTTCTCGCCAATAGTGATTCCCTGGGGAGGACCTTCGCAGGAGCGTATCGAACCATTGGCGGGAATTCGCCGACAAAGAAGGTACAATGATATGGAAAATTACAGAGCTACCAGACCGAAAATATTCCGAAATAATAGTGTTGATATTCCCGATACGGTGCATTTAAGAGAACAAGCAGATTTTAAACGTGAGGCGGATTTTCAAAGAAACTCAGGAAGTCGTGACCAAGTGATTAGGGCACAAAATTTAGCTACTAAGAGCAATCTTGCATTTGTTAGAATTAGAGATGAAAATTTTAGAAAACCCATAGACTTAGGTCCACCAGAGGATAATGCAAAAAGGAAAAGCGCAAAAGAGCGCTTCTTGGAGGCGGGTGGTGCTAGGGCGGTCATGTCGGCGTTTGTAACACAAGACTCGACGGAGCGGCACCCGTGTACTTCTGCATCTACGTCACTAGAACAATCCGATGGGGAGGATAAAGATTCGCCCACAGATAAGGACCAAGAAAGCACCAATAGATTACAACAGGTGCTTTTGGCTCCGGTTGCACAAGACGATGGAGGTGCCAAGTCACGCTTTCTTGATTCGGCCGATGAAGGAAATATTCGTGCCTCGAGATTCTTCGTGGATAGAGTAAAAGGCTCGGTTGAATCCGATTATTCAGAACCACATTCTGAGCAGAATAGCCCTGATCCAACTGATGAAACGAGTAGTTCTAGCGATCCACAATTTGAGGAAACAGAGGAGGGTGGTATCAGGAACACGACGGCAAAGAGTAGGTTCTTTTTGTCATGCAGAGATTCAAATCCTCCTGGATTTCTTGGTGACCGCCACTCAGGAAACTGGGAACCAATCTCACCTACATTGCCGGAAGTTCCGGAGGCAGACGGTAAGAAAAGACTTAATACATCTTTGTTTTGTACCTTTCATTTCTAGTATCTTAGTCGTTATGTTATTTCTCGTTGCTTTTAATGTTATTCAATTGTAAATATGAATGAATTAATTAAAATACAAATGCGTACTTAAACTATAGAGAAAAGGCATTGCAGTAACATGGCCTATACCATTGCAAATCTACTTCACAAGTGATACAAGTTTCTTGTATTACATAATGCTGCTGTTCACATCGCCTTTTCCGTAACATACCATTTATCTCTCTCGTGTGAACATGAAAACAAACGCTCACCTTTCAAAGACAAAAAATCTTTAGAAAGACTTTTGAATTTAACTAATTATCTAATTTGTATGTTTCTGGTGAGCATCTATTTTTGTCGATAAAGCAGTGGCAAAACATTTGGACCCGAGTCTACATAAAATATGAAATGTAGGGTATTTTACATTGTACAAGAAAACTAAAAGATTGCAATTGTTGTTTTGTTTTTGTTTTTTTTAATCTTAATTCTTGGATCTTGCTCAATTGTCTGATTGTGTGCCTATCGTGCAGTCTTAGTCAGAATACGAAAAATGTCGTCATCCTAATCTGTAATATGTTCAAGATCCAGGTAACTCAAGCAAACATTTTAATATTCAATTGCAAAAATATGACGAACAGACTGGGACAGCCTTGTAGAGATATGAAGAAAAATCTAAGAGCACGCAATGATCTGATGATTGTAAGCAATCAGATGTTACACTCAATGCGCGTTTATAGCGAGCTATTAACGCAAACGACTGCCCCAAGTGACTTCAGGAAAAGCAAATACCCAAACCAAAAACCCTTAATCCCAACACCACTTACCCAGAGGCCAGATAGCAATTTCTCGCTTCCCTCAACACTAAACCTTCCTACTCGAGCGCAGTCTCCTCTAACACCAATACCGCCCCCTCCCCGTCCTAACACAACTAAAACTGAGTCACATACCCAACCGATCTCACCTGGCTCTTCTTACCCAGACCTAAGCCCATCACGATTGCCAACTACCCAACTAAACTACACCCATTACCCAAACCACCTCCATCACCACCACTTCTCTCCCCAGCCTTCCTCTTCTAAGACTCCCGCCGTCCCCTACCCCAACACCTCTAATGCCATCAAACATCAAACTCAAGCCAACCTGGCTAACAAACATTGAACCAACAAACAACAAACTAACAAACAACCAATCAACAAACAGCCCACCATCCAAAATTACACATATGACACCGAAGAGTAGATGGATTGTTCGATTACCGAACATTCTTCTCTTCCAACTTTTAAAAACAACCGCTCCCAAAAAAACAGGGACAGATCCAAAGAAAAAAGGAAGGAAAAATAAGCCAACTCAGACCCAACAGATTTTTCTCCAGATAACCCCAGATAACCCCCTGCCTCCTTATGGCGTGCAACACAAACAATTACAATAACACTAACAACATCATACAATGGAACACCAGGAGCCTTAAGGCCAATTCTGAAGAAATTGACCCACTGGCCAGCACCTTTACCCCGGTCGTCTTCTGCCTACAAGAACCCTTCTTGAAAACCACTGACCATTATTCCCTCAACAACTTCGCTTGCTATCAAGAACATCAAGTGGACGCCGACAGGGCCTGTGGGGGCGTCTCCATTCTCGTTAGACACGATATCCCACACAGCCTTAATCATGTGAACACCGACCTTCAGGCCATCTGTATGTCTATCTCCCTCCACAAAACCTTCACTCTTTGCAATATCAATCCCCTCCCCAACGCCAACATTCAGCCAACCAGGCTTAACAACCTCATCTCTCAGCTCCCCTTCCCCTTTATCCTTCTTGGTGACTTCAAGGCCCACAACCCCTGTAGGGCTCCAATACCACCACCCACAGAGGCAAGCTCGTCGAAAACACCCTTCGACAGCACAGCCTCTCCTTGCTCAACACTAACTCCCCGACCTACCTTCCCCCTGCCACAGACTGCCATACCTGTATTGACCTGTGTATCTGTTCTCCCAACCTCCTCCTTTATTTTAGCTGGAGAGTCACTGCTGACCTCTGTGGTAGTGACCATTACCCTCTTCTTATACACTCCAACTTTTAACCCCTCACTGACCACACCTCCCCCCCCCCCCTCCCAATTGAAACCTCGAAAAGGCCGACTGGCCCCTTTTCGAAACCCTCTGTGACTCGCATCTCCTCTACCCCATCTCCTCAAGGGTGAGGGTCCCATGTCAAACTTCAGTAACATCCTAATCAACATCGCCACATGCACAAGACAGCTGCTGCTGCCGTCATCCAAGACATCACCCTCAGTAGCAGGTTTCCCGACTACTCGTCCATCTTTTCAGCCGAGGCAAAGGCCATCCTCCTCGCCCTCAGATTTATTGAGTACTCTTCGCTAAGCCACTTTGCCATCTTCGCCGACTCCAAGGCTGTCCTTACGTCTTTACTCAATCTTAAATGGGATAACTCCACATTCCACCTCCTCCGGAAACTCCTTTCACCCACCCTCTGCAGGAAAAGTATTCTTTTTTTTGGATACCCAGCCATGTTGGCATCCCTAGCAATGACAGAGCTTATACAGCCGCTAAGCTTGCCCTCAACATTCCCCTACCTCATTCCCCAAAACCCTTTCTACCATCAAACCGCTTATCGCTTCCCTTGTTTGTGACCGCTGGCAAACCTCATGGGACTCCCAAATTAATAACAAACTCCACGTCATCCAGCCCACCATTCCGATCAAACCCACCATCAACAACCTCTCTCGTATTGACAACGTTCATATTACCCGTCTTAGAATAGGTCACACCCACCTCACTCACTCCCACCTCCTCATTAGCTCCCCCAATCCCTCTGCAACAATTGCCAATGCCCCCTCACAGTCCATCACGTTCTCCTTGCTTGCCCTCTGTACAACCTTCCCAGAGATTCCCTCGCTCCCCACAACTTAATTGCCGAGTTCTTCCAGAAAAACCCTCCGGATAAAATTATCTCCTTCCTTCATCATGCTTCCCTCTACAACCATATTTAGTCCTCCTCTCCCATCCCCTCTCTCTACTTTGTTTTTTCACCCATGCACCTCCTCTCTTGCTCCCAGCTTTCTGACTTTTAGTTCTTGTATTTGTCTCAATCTCCCCTGTTTTCTTTTCTTCCTACCTCTAGAATGATCTAATCTCTCAGGCACAATTTGACCCTCGTTGTCGTGGTGCCGTTAAGCCCTCATCAAACAAACATTAACGCAAAACTTCTTGTTGTTGTGAACATTGGTTGTAGTCTTGGGAACTTGTATTCAATAACATGATGTGTAGATAATCTGGTAGAACATTGTTTACGCTAGTTCAAAGAAAAAAATTCAGCCCCAAGAATGTGTAATATATCATTCTCATTTTCAGAATTAGACATTTCTGATAACATTTTAAACTTGCAAACAAGCAGAAGAAATTATTATTTTTTCCTTCATATTTTAAACTCTCTATTATCCAGAAACTCAGGAAGAATTGCGGGACAATTGTGGTCCATTTCTAGGTCTTAGTAGGCAGGAGGGTCGTGTGATATATACTCCAGCATCAGGAGGTAAGAAAACAGTTTAAGACATTTAGGAATAAAGGACGTCAATATCCCTTACAACAAATTATCATGAAGATAGAGGACCAATTTCGTATGAGAACTCATGAGAATTTGCGATAGCTGCTTAAATCTCGTGAGAATTTGGGCTAATCTCCATGATAATGTTTTGTAAGGATATGACGTTGCGGCAGCCTTCTTGTCGACAATTGTTCGTGGTGTTAATACAGATTGATGAGATAAAAACCGTTGAAATAATATTTTAGCCATTTATGCGGTTTAAATCTCAGTGGCAGCGCTACGAGGGGCATGGGTGCATTTTACCTCCTTCCGTCCACGAGCCCCACGAAATCGCTTACCCCCCACTTTCCCCAGGAGATTTTGTAAAGTGACATATTTTATCCGATTGATAGACTTTTGCCCCGATGAGACCCCCCCCCCCCTTCTTATTCCCAACCCCACCTCTCTTAACAAAATCCTGGTGCCACCACTGGGTTTAATTTAGTTATTTAGTTATTTCATTGATAAATCTTTGAAACTACATATCCATGGTAAAACATGGCCAAATTCGCTATCAAATCTTTATTTTACACTAGAATTTAAGCTCTTCAAAATTGAAGGGTACATTACTTCTTGTGTTCTTCAGTGGTGGTAACAGCACGTGGGCTGGGGCTAAAATCCCCCTCTGGAACATATACATATATGGTCCCCCGTGGAGAAAATCTTTTCTGTAATCTTATTTTGAAATAAAACAAGCATATATTTCATATAATTAAAACTTCCCAATTCACAGTAGACGCTAGATCCTCCTTCCCAACTGATTGAGCAAGTCATTGCGTAGATCTATCTCTTAGGTCGGGGGGTTCATTTGAATAACATTCTGGCCATGGCCGTAATTCTTGGAGGTATTCCCATCCCCAGCCCCCAATCACTTTTCGGTAGACTTTTAAAAACATAGTAGACCTACACAAGGTTATGAAATACAATGTCCCTAATTCTTTATGAAGGAAAAGTGTTATGTGGGGGGGGGGGACATGATAACCCATGCCCCCTACCCCCACACTTTCTGATTCTGCTGTTAACGTCTGTTAATGATTAACATTAATTTTGATATTTTTTGTTGTCTTAATTTGTTTGGTATGTACTGAAGTAGTTTAAGCACAAGTTTCGTTTGTAGAAATCAATGTAGCGTTTCCACCACATCAAAATTATAACAGAGGGAAAGTTAATTTGCATTTAAAGATTAAGTTTTATGAATGATTTACGTCACTAGTGCAATCCGTGGGCATCTAATTTGCATCTAAAGATGTTCACGTGTATAAATAATGCAGATCACTATAGACCAGTCCCTTTTACGTAGTTCACTCTAAAAAGCAATGGTCAAATTTTGACCACAACTTGGTCAACTCTGCACCGAACCAACTTTGGTCAAATTGAACAACAAATTTGACCACAATATGGTCAAATTTGTCCATAAATATCATATTATGGCTAATTTTGACCACGTTATGGTCGTTTAATTTTGACCAACATTGGTTTGGTGCAAAGTTGAACATGTAATGGTCAAATCTGACCATTCTTTTTTTAGAGTGTTGGTACATTTCAAATCTCACTTTAAAGCTCGGGAGATAAACTGAAGGATGATCTTGTTTTGTTGTTGATCTTTGATTTTGATTAATTATGGAATCAAGGTCTACAACCTGCGAGAATTATATTATGGAATCAATGTCTACAACCTGCGAGAATTATATTATGATATAAGCACTTCCTACCGCCCAATGCTTCAATTATCCAAGCCCCGCATGATCATATGCAAGTATACAGGTGTATCTTTACTTACGTGCGATATAGCTGACTGTAACAGACCTTTTACACAGAAAATGATTTTAAAGCATAAACTAATAAATAAGGTCAGATACATGCAGAACAAACCAGTGTTGTTCAAATTAAGCAAAAAGCTTCATACGATATTCTAGAGGCAAGCTCAATAATTAAAGATTAATGTTGAGGCTTTGTTAAGAAATGTACTTGTTGTAAAAGTGGACTAAACCAAATCGTGGTCTCCGTAGTTGTAGAAAAAGACAAGATATATGATAACCTATATAACAATAATCTTTTCAATCGTTTTCCATCATTTTAAAAAGTATATAAGATTTTTTATGCACCTTTAAAAGTCTAAAATTTTTGCAGAAATTTGACAAATGAAAAAGTTTAATAAACTTTTAGCATCTTTTTGTTGTTTTTATACGCGTTTGATGAAAAAGTTTAATGTTTTGTTCAAATGACTTTGCACTCTCTCCTAAAGTCAGGCCATTCCACTCGTGTCAAAGTCCTATGTCCCGTGCATTAAATACGTATATAAAAACTCCGCCTCAACGTTAATTTTTAATTCGCCAGTGCACCACAACTGGTTATCAAAGGCCGTGGACATTGACTTGGTTGTCGATGTTATGTCTGTCCGTACGTCGTACCTGTGTTCTCGTCCGGGTCGTATTAAGCGTTTCGTGATAGCATTGTTACTATCATAACCGATTACGCAGGTGACGACCCCGTCATTGTAATTGTGTGTTCACTCGTCGTCGTCGTCGTTAATTTTTAATTAATAGGATTTGTTCAATACTGATAAGAACCGGTCGATCGCCAGTCACTGGTCAATGGAGGTCCTGCGCCATTGAGCATACACTACATCACAATATTGGTACAAGGGACGCCTGCACTCGAAAAGGGCAAGGGCGGAAAATAGAGGGCATGGTGATAAACGATAAGTTATGCATGCCCCTGGAAATGATTTTTATGAAAAAAAACAGCCATTCATAGCATGAAAAGGTTTATATAGAATCAAAACCGGTATAATTAGGTAGGGACGAAATAACGCTTTAAATAGGAGGATAAAATACAAAAAGGACACTTCTTGCGAACGTCCCCGCTGCCGCTGTCACCGCGGTGCAGGCTTCCTTGCTTGGGGCGTTCTTTGGTCGAGCACTATATTCTTGTTTTTGGAGCTATGATATCTAACAACGGTATTTGATATTAGCATTCAGTATCTATGGTACCTAACAACGCTATTCGATATGATAATCAGCATTTGGCATGCCAGCGCTTCTGCATTTTGACTAAAGCTTAGCGCGAATTGGTTGGCTGTGTATCACAATATCAGAATGAAATCTTATATGACGCTTTCTGTATATCTTAAGCACTCACGTTATTCTATAACAGTATCCCTGGTATTAGGCATCACATTGTATACAGTTGAGCACCGTACACCTTGTACTCACTGAAAGTATAAACAAAATTTCAAGCCTAAAATCTATTTTAGTGACAATGTATTTTTAAACATAGAGAAACTCTTCTAAATTTTAGCTTTCCATTGTTTCTCATTTTCTAAATATCTTTTTATAAACTATAATATCTGACCATGCCTACTTTCAGCATATGCATCGCCGCCATGCATAACTTTTATTATTTGATGACGTCAGAAAGCTTATTGACTTAAAACTTGCAGGAGGTCAGCTTCGTAACGTACATAATTATAGATGGTTGGTTGAGAGACACTGATTGGTACATAATTGACTAACATTATAAATTGATTGACCCATATGGATGTAGGCTACATTATAGAACATAAGTGTGACGTCATGGCAGATATTTTATCGAAAGAAAAGCAAGTATCCTATATTTATTTAAGTGCTTAATTTAATTTCTAACGAAAATGCGATGTGTTTTCCGACTTCTTTTGCACGTCGCTATGGGTGGATGCATGGTATGAGCATTTGTAGAGGGTTTTAATTCTCTTTGAATACGTTTGCTAAGTTTAAAAGAAGAAAGTTAAGAAATGAATTTGAGATAAATTTTTATTTTCAAAAATAGATATTTTTAAGAATTGAAAATATACCCCTAACCCATAGGCGGCGGAACCAGAGGCACAGGGGTACGTTCCATCCACTTTTCTAAAAAGTTTTAATAAAAGTGCCCTTTTTTAGAGGAGGACAAGTGCCATTTTTTTTAGAGCGGACAAGTGCCCCTTTTTAGAGCTGCCCTTTCAATATACATTGAAAAACTTTTTCTTCAAAGACTGTATATATGTATATATAAATATATATATATATATATAGATATATATTAATATATACATATATATATATATATATATATATATATATATATATATATATATATATATATATATATATATATATATATATATATATATATATATATATATATATATATATATATATATATATATATATACATATATATATATATATATATATATATATATATATATATATATATATATATATATATATATATATATATGTATATATATATATATATATATATATATATATATATATATATATATATATATATATATATATATATGTATATATATATATATATATATATATATATATATATATATATATATATATATATATATATATATATGTATATATATATATATATATATATATATATACATATATATATATATATATATATATATATATATATATATATATATATATATATAATATGTATATATATATTTATAAATATATACATTTATATGTATATACATATACATATATATATATATATATATATATATATATATATATATATATATATATATATTTATATATATATATATATATATATATGTATACATATATGTTTATATGTATATATATATATATATATATATATATATATATATATATATATATATATATATATATATATATATATATATATATATATATATATATATATATATAGTGTCATTTAAAATTTATTGAAGTCCTCTTATTCAGTTAATATAATTGATCTTTTTATTGACAGATTGAAGAAAGTAACACAAACATCAGCAAAATACCACAATTTTGGAGCGCCTTTAATTTGGGTTCTGCCACTGACTCGCTGAAGACTGGGTGTGAATTTTGGCCATCTGGCACGTCTGGTCTAATTATACTGATATACCGAGTTACATTCAATCTCAGCAAGAAAATGATGGCCTCCTAAATAATAATCTAAGGACCCCTTATTTGCTTTTCATATTATTTTAGACATTGAACATATTCCGATTCATGACCAATACAATTGGCTAATCATGATCTATAAGTCTAAATCTTTCCGATTTATGATCTACAAAATTTCAAAATTGTTTATAGATTTGTGTATATTAATCTGTTCTATTTTACCGAATTTTGGACAAAATATACTGGAAATTTGAAGCAAAGGAAAATGGGTCACCAGTAATTTTCGGACGAATCAAAGTTTCGAAACTTTCGGGTGGGAGGGGAGTGGATGGGAGAAGGTAACCCTACAAAGCTATACTGCTGTGCCACATGCTTTCAAAATACAAGTTGGAAAGTGCCCCTCAGATCCTGTGCCCCCAGATTCAAGCATCTTCCGCAGCCTCTGCCCTCACTCCTTTTAACTTCAAAGCTTGCCCGTTATTTTCCCAAAGCACTTTAATTTCATAGGAGATACAGGGTCCAACCTTATTAGAAAGGATATTGCACTTTTCTTTAAAGACTGCTCGACAAACGAAATTTGATTTAAAAAGATCCCGTGCCCAATAATTAATCTCAAATATGAGTCCAATAGTTACTTCTGCTTCCTGTGGCACTGTACAGGTTATATGTAGACAGATAGATATTGCAGGAATTGACGCTTGCCGCAATCCACTCAATATTAGTTGTTCAGTTTAAACTCAAGTTTCCTTATTTCTTATTGCCGACCTAACCACTGTTCAGCAAAATCACATAATTCCATGATTTATTCATTTTCAGTTGACAGATCCCACCTGTACGACGACGAACCGTCGACATCGAATGAAGACGGCCTCGACAGCCCCGGTAGCTCGGGCGTTCACTCGATGGATCCTGACGAACCGGTGGCACAAAGGCTGCTAGAGGTCGAAGAGGCCGATGACACGGCCGACTTCACCACCCGCAACGCCGTTTACGAATCGCTTGGTAAGATTCCGTTTTAAATGGACAATGCCTAATCTATATCATTTTAACACTTCCGTTGAATCATCTACTTTTGATATATTTTTGTATATGAAAGTCCCACGCCGTCAATGCACACACATCGTACAGCTAACAATCGTTGCTGTGGTTTTTTTTAGAGCAATGAACTGACAAAAGCTTCAACAGATATACCGTAAATTCATAATTAAATCGAGATAAACATTTCTGCAAGATCTCTGTTGATTTGGACAAAACCTGGTGTTAGTGCAAGACACACATGCATTAACTGAAATAAAGTGTTTATATTTAGTGGTCAAATAGAGCGTTAACTTAACAATGTCCAGTCCAGTTATCTGGTTATGTATCAATAAACATCAAGAGATTCAGATAGTTTTGGTCAAATATTTTTCATCCCTGACATGCCTGAAAATATTTTTTTAAATGCCAGTCTAGGACATATTTTACCATATCATCAGTATTTAGCACTGAAAAAAGATTACAAATCGCTTTACTTTTCAGCGGAAAGATACATCGTATGTATAAATTTGAAATAAAAATCCCACACTGTCAAAACATAGCAAGGCCTATACCCACCAAACTGCTATAAATCGTTTCTTTAGATTTTGTGAAAGCAATGAACTGATAAAAAAAAAATCAAGGAATAGAAATAACTATACCGTACTACCGTAGGTTCGTAACCGGGTTGAGATGAGAAATACTCTGTTATACGAAGTTATACAAATACAACCGATGCTTGATTTGGATAAAAAATAACACCGAGATGGGATTTTGTGCAAAATCTATCAAGCGTAAAAAATTCAAAGCCATTAACAATAAAAGCTTTGGAAATAGGCATTTTGTGACGTACGTAAATAAGAGTAATTTCTGCTGTTATGTTAACACGGCCAATTTTCAGATTAATTTTACTGACTGTCTTAAGAGTATCATCCTATCTACGAAAGACTGTGTGTAGTGGTATATATATAGCAGTATAGTGGTTTGCAACACACTTGATAAAATATGCATTGTAGGCAGGTAGGGGAAGCAAAATTGTCAAGAAAAAACCTTTGATTTTACTTCCATATGCGTGAATGAAATGGATGTAAATGCAGCGAAATGAAAGGGAAAGTACTTATAGTTAGATATATTAATAATAGATTTTATGAATAATAGATTCATATTGCCAAATTCACTTTGATTTCTTTCGTGTATTTTCTCAATTTCCTTTCGTGGGCTTTTCATGCGTATGTGGCACGCAGATTATATGTTCTAAACACTTGTCTAAAGAGCCTAAATTATGATTTAGTCATGTCGATTGGCCCAGCAGTGAAGAATCCTTTAAAAAGCCTTGCAATTTGTTCTACAAGATCAATAATTTCTAACTAACTTTGATGTGATGTTTAAGTTTTATCATGACTTGTATCGTATGTTAGGGGTTGCATAGACCATTAAGACATTTTTTATATTATAATTCGGAATTCACAAATTATTGTCCAAAATGGCTTTTTCATTGAGTCTGTTTGGGCAATCATAACGCTCCTATCAGTGGCGTAGACGTGACATCACTTACATGTAAAAAGCAGATTTGATATCAGTCGATATTCAATTTTCTTCGTTAAACATCACTAAGCACACTCAATCAAATATATTTTGTAGGGAATCAACATTTTCGGGAAAAACCCCTTTGATTTTACTTCCATATGCATGACTTAAATTGACGTAAATGCAGCGAAATGGAAGAAAACGACTGATAGGTTGATATATGAATAATAGATTTTATGAATAATAGATTCCTAATGCCAAATTCACTTATATTTCATTCGTTTGTTTGCCGAGCAGCAGAGTTGTTTTCGTGAGCTTTTCACGCGTATTTGGAACGCATATTAGATTATTATGTTATAAAGAGCTTAATTTATGATTCAACACTGTCTTTTAGGTTTACCAGTATATAGTATTCTCTCTTTTTTCAATTGTACAAGCTATGGTTGGTAAAGTTGAAAAATAAATTAAATTTGAAATGCCTAAATATGTGAAAACAATGAACTGATAAAAGCTTCAAGGAATTAGACAAAAATAACCACCGTAAGTTGGTAACCATGGAGAATTCTATGTTATGAAGTTACGAATACCAAATACAATTCATGCTTGATTTGGACGCAAAAAAACCGTGACAAAAAAACCGAGATGGAAGTGCGACACCTATAGGCGTAAAAAAATAAATTAAAAAAACTCTCAAGCCATTAAGAATAAAAGCATCGGGAATAAGTATTGTGTGACGTACGTAAATAAGAGTTGCTTCTGATCTTATGTTAAAACAATGAACTTTTAGACCAATTCTTCTGACTGGCTTTAGAGTATTAGGGTCTACGAGGGATTGTGTGTAGATGTATCCAGATTGAAGTAGTATGTAAGTTGCACTCAAAAATATGTTTGTAGCGGAAGCAAAACTTTCGGAGAAACCAAGTTGATTTTACTTTCATATGCATGAATCAAATCTACGTAAACAGGTATATGCAGCAATATGGAAGAAAACGATTGATGATTTGATATATGAATAATAGAGTTTATGAATAATAGATTTGATGAATAATTGATTTTATGAAAAACAGATTCCTATTGCCAAATTCATTTTTATTTCTTGCCTTCCATGTGTTTTTCACGCCTATTTGGCGCATGTTGGATTATAGGTTTATATTGGATTTATTATACAAGGAGTTTAAATCATGATTCAACAAGTCTTTAAGGTTTGACAATAGCATTCTCTCCTTTTCAACTGTCTAAGTTATTACTGGTCAAAGGTGAAAAATAAATGAATTTTAAAAATCCAAAAATTCAATAATTGAAACAAATAGAAAATAACTACAAAATAAGAAATACGCAATTTTGCAGGACAAATGTTGTATTTTGTATTTTTTGTCCTAAAAGATGATCAATTTTTAACATGTTTATGCTTTTATCATGATTGTTAACAGATTATAGGGTTTCTCTTACGATTACATAGATCATTACAACTTTTTGGATTATAATTCGGAACCCCACATTTTAAAATGATTTTAATTTTCGTATTCAGTCCGTTTGGGCAATGACAATACTCATATATATCCGTGACATTTACAACTTAAATTTGCTATTAGTACGTGTCCTAATTTCTTCGTTAAACATCATTAAGATATGCATTTCGTATACATCATTAAGATATGTATTTCGTATATTAGGCATATGCCAGGGAAAGCACACGTAAGTCACAATGTTTTCAGTGTCGACCCGATGAATTTGCCAGGATGAAAAGTGGATGAACACAGGGTTAACACCTTGCTCTTTTCGAGAAGTGTTCAGAGAACCAGGTAGGAGGTGAAACTCCTATCATCGGGACTGACGGCTTTACGCCCCCTCTGAAGGACGGTGAGCGCCACTCAACCATTGGCCACTTTTCACAAAGGTCGGGTGGGGGAGAAGGTGTGATGCAGAAGATAAATTTCTGCACTTGATATCAGCGTATATCGTTCTGCATTTCTGTGGAAAAGTCGCTGGTTAAATCGCCGTTGAACTCGAACCCGGGACCTCCAGCATCTCAGTCGCACGATCAATCGACTGAGCTACCTGCCTCCTTAGGTTTTAACATAGTCAACGTCGCAGTAATTATATTCTCCGTTATATCAAAATTGCTGTATAACCTTGATTCAATCGCGTTTTCAAAATGAAAAACCGTATAAGAGGTAACGTTTATATGTATTTTCAACCGCTTTCAATTACGTATGGTTCAAAAATAGTCATATTCTTTGTATCTTATAGGAGCAACGTCTTACGCCCACCAGCATTGTAAAGTGCCTATTGTTCTTGACAATGGGTCACAGTTCTTGAAAGTGGGGCTGTGCAACGAGGACAAACCAGGAATTGAGATTCACAACGTCATTGAAATGGAAAAGGATGATACGGCCAGGAGTCGCTTTGTTGGCCTGGATGCGGTCAGACATTGTCACATGTCACCGTTTGATTTTCCTATCAGAGGTAATGATTGGTTAATTCGTGGGTTTGAGTGTCACGTAGGAATAATAAGGCGGTAGGACAGTGAGAGTTCATATCAGTGGTGACAACATGACAGCCTATATTTTAACTGGGCAGCTGTGTCAAACGTCTGATGTCAATAATTTATACCATACAGATTGTGAACAAGTAGGGGCAGAACATTCTCGTGGGACAAAACTCCTTTCCCTCCCCCATAGCAACATCACTAGTTAGTAGTAAGATTTCCCCCCCCCCCACCCCCTTTTTCCCCAAGAAAATGTTGTACGGGCGAAATATTTTGTCCGAAATATGAGCATTTGCCCACCACCCCCATGAAACAAAGCTTCCCCTTGCCCTGTCATCAAAATTCTGGCACCGCCACTAATTGTATATATGTAGAAGGGAATGGAGACACTTTATTGATCGACATGGCACAACAATAATTCGTTAATAAGAGAATAAGCTTATGCATCAGTGATACCCTTCCTCGTAAGGGCGGTATCATTAATTAAGAAGTAGAGAAATTACTTTGGCGCGCTGGATCTGCGTATTTACAATTTTTAAATCTTGCTCTAACCCATATATTTTGCATAAATGTCATTATGGGGATAAAAATATCTTCAATGATCTTGTACGCGGGACAGCGTTCTTCGTTTCATGGCTATCTCATGACTTTTAAATAAGTTAATCTGGTATCGGTGGATGTTCTTTTCAGCTGGTGTGATTGAAAACTGGCAGGATATGGAGGCGATATGGCACTACGTCTTCGACTCCAAGCTTGGGCTCACACCTCAAGAGCATCCGCTTCTACTGACAGAAATCGCTTCCGTCTCAAAGTCACAACGAGAGAAAACGTTTGAGGTGAGGCTCAGTCGTAGGTGTAGGAATCGGGGCATGGAGACGTGCCCCCCACACACTTTAAACAAAATATCACAAAGTACCCCTCTCAAAATGAAATACCCCTTAATTACTGACCATTAGAAGGAAACTGGCAACTATTGTCAGTCCCATGTACATGGGATTGTGTTCCCATTGAAAAAGTGCACCTTTCTAAAAATGAAGTGCCCCTTTTACTTTACTTTATTATCTGCAGACAGGGGCGAACATCTGCATAAGACTTGGGAAGTGTCTCCTAAGAGGTGGTACCCCTCCCCCTTTCCACTTTTTGAAAGCCTCGTACACCCCTGGGCTTAGTCAATACCAATTCATTTCATTTTCACTTTTGTTTCATAATTAAGAGGATTATCGTTTGAAGCAGTGGCCCACCCTCACACATGCACCCATACACTTTTGGATGTTGGCTACACCGCAAAAGACGCCTGGTTATATTAATCGTGATGAAATATCTAGAATGTTCTTGGCCTATTTAATTAAGTTATAGGCAGTAGCGTAGCTACAGAAGGCGGTGGGTATTCTGCCCCTCCCGACTGGAAATTTTTTGGGAAACGAAAAATCGATATAAAAAATTATTTATAATTTGATTTATTTATTATTTAATTTGATATTATTATTTTTTTTCTTCTTTTCAAAATTTGCGGCGAAAAGCTTATTTTTATTTCAAAATTCTGAAAAATATGAAAATTAATATTCATGTTCGAAAAATCGGAATTTTAACTCATGTTTCGGAATATTTCAGAAGAAAATTTTCAAAGAAATTTTATGTCTTTACCGTATTGAAAATAGCTACGTTATTGGATACGTCTAATGCATACTCAAATGTGAGTTGTAAGAATATTCCTCCACATTTGATATCATATCATATTACTATCGACCAATAACTTTTATTGAAGTGGACTTATTTTGTATTCAAATTTGTATCTTTTCAGATTCTTTTCGAAACATTCAACGTTCCTTCTCTGTACATTGTCAATCAAGCGCTATCCTCCCTCAAAGCCATCGGCAACAAAACGGGTCTTGTCCTGAGTAGTGGAAGTGGGATTACTGAGGTGGTACCAATCTTTGACGGGGTCCCAATTTCCAGGGCAATAACAACGGTACGGTGCAATATCTAATTCACTATCTATAATTCAGAGTATCAAGAAAAATTGTCTTTGAAAACTAGTCCCATCTAGAGGGTTTTCATGCGTTTGAAATGATCGGCCATCTCCGATCCTCTATACCATCTGTATAACCCATTTATTCTTGCAAAAAGCGCTTTATAAATCTATGCATGCTTCTTATTATCATTATTAGTATCATGATCATGATCATTATCATCACCATCGTCGTCGTCGTCGTCCTCCTCCTCCTCCTCCTTCTTCTCCTCATTCCCATCCTCCTCCTCCTCCTCCTCATCATCATCATCATCATCATCATCATCATCATCATCATCATCATCATCATCATCATCATCATCATCATCATCATCATCATCATCATCATCATCATCATCATCATCATCATCATCATCATCATCATCATCATCATCATCATCATCATCATCATCATCATCATCATCATCATCATCATCATCATCATCAGCAGCAGCATCATCATCATCATCATCATCATCATCATCATCATCATCATCATCATCAGCATCATCATCATCATAATCATCAGCATCATCATCATCAGCATCAGCATCGTCATCATCATCATCATCATCATCATCATCATCATCATCATCATCATCATCATCAGCATCATCATCATCATCATCATCATCATCATCATCATCATCATCATCATCATCATCATCATCATCATCATCATCATCATCATCATCATCATCATCATCATCATCATCATCATATCATCATCATCATCATCATCATCATCATCATCATCATCATGCTTAAAACAATGAACATCCTTTTAATTATAAATACACATTTAAGCATGTTTGTATTTAAAACAATGAACAAATTATAAATACACAAGCATGTTTGTATTTACAATTCAAGCATGTTTGTATTTACAATTCAAGCATGTTTGTATTTACAATTCAAGCATGACTGTATTTACAATTCAAGCATGATTGTATTTACAATTCAAGCATGTTTGTATTTACAATTCATTCTAATTAGATTTTTAAACACCATAGATAAAAAACTGTTTCAAATTTTCTTGATTTTTCTTATACGTAGCTGGATCTAGGAGGGCGAAGTGTAACGTACCATCTTGCACGTTTGGTTGAGCTAGAAACTGGTCATCATATTACGTCATCACCGGGAGCTCTGGAGGTGTTCAGGGAACTCAAAGAAGATCAGACCTTTGTCAGTAAAGGTACAAGATGAATTGTTTTACAGGGAATAGTCACAGTCTGTCTGAAGGTGGACGCCAGAATATATTGGGTGTAAAAGACGAAGCACACATCAGAAACATACGAGACAAATATTATATATTGTTCTGAAGGAAAGCGGAGCATAGTCTCTTCGAGAAATGCTTCCTCCGCTGCACTTAAGCTGCAGAAGGTCAGGCAAACGAGTTTACAACTTTCCAGTAGGGGCGAGGTTTCGAAAGAGAAGAAAACTAATTGTTCACATCGTAATTAAATGTAAGGGATCCACAAACCTTCGTGAAAAGTGGGACACATATTAGCTCTAAGCCCGCTTCCCAAATTTTCTTTTAAGATTGAAAGAAGTTCTGCAAACCAATTAAACGAGTGAACCCAACAGATTGGGGTTATGCATCCCTCCCATTGCTGATTAAGGAGCTTCTGCCGTGGAGTAGCCATGGGAAAGGGGGGAGGGGAGGGGGGATGAGGATTCGAATCACCAACTTAAAATAATGTTTTCAGTTCCCTTTGACCTTTTCACTTCTTTTGGATGTTGATATTGAAAGTCATGGCTGGGCGTAACCGATACCCTCTCCCAACCCCACCTGTTTTTTTTTAACGCTGGCTACACCACAGCATAGGAACAACATGTAAAACCAAGTTACCTTTGAATTAAATGAACTTTTCCCTACAGATTACGCAGCAGAACACCCAGAATCCAATTCCACTCTTCCCTGGGAATGTTGGCTACCAGATGGGTGTACTGTAGAGGTGAGCCGACATCACGTGCAGTCATGCGCAGAGCCCCTCTTCCAGCCATCGCTCGCTGGTATTCTTCATCAACCTGGTCTTCCGCAGTTAGTGACAGACTGTTTGGATAGGTACGGCTTTATCAGGTTAATTCATAACACGCTAAGATTATAGGAGACATAGGCCTAAAGTCAAACTTATTCTAGCTTGATATGATAGAGAATCGAAGAATAAACCAACTACCAAAAACCTTAATATAAAATCTTATTCCATTCTCAAATTGTCCAAGTTTGACGTTGTAACAGGAATGCTGCCTTTTGTCTAATTTTGCGTTGAAATCATGCCAATGATGACATCATTTGTCGTATGTGCTAGTACCCATAATGCATTTCTTTAGAATTCTCTTTTCAAGTTTCTTTCCAAAATGCTTTGACATGAAGTTCTAAGGGCTTGAATCATTAATATACAAATAAACGTTCCTAAACCCATGGAAAAGACAAATTATTTCTTAGAATTTAGAAAATTTGAAACAGACTATAAAGAAATATATTCTGATCTGTATTGGGTGTATGACATCATTTTTAGAGGGCGTATGAACAAAATGGCCCTTCCATACATTGACAGAAATACTGTTTTAAAGAAATATTATTTCTATCATATTGAAGTGAAGAAAAAGCCTGACTTTTTGTCTCTTATAATATTTCATCATTGTGCCCATTTCAGATAACTTTGCCAAGCTTTGACAAATTAACAAGAGTGCTTTCCGGTCGTAAATATGAAAGTCAAACAATCAAACTAAGATGTGACCAGTTCTTTCCGAAAAATTTACCATAGAAATGTAAATAAGGAAGAAGTGGGCGGATGTCCACGCCCCTCCTCCCTTCCCACAAAAAAATTACCATAGAATTGTATAAAAGGGAAAAAAGCACTGAAGCCCGGATAAAGCAAACTATAGCTGTAGATAATATATAGTCTTTGGGATCATGAAATGGACATAACTGCTGCCTAATATTATCCTCTTTTTTTTAATATTAAGTACGGTTTTATGGGCTACTTCTATGAACACATATTAAGTACGATTTTATGGGCTACTTCTATGAAAACATATTAAGTACGATTTTATGGGCTACTTTTATGAAAACATATTAAGTACGATTTTATGGGCTACTTCTATGAAAATAACTTTTTAAAACAGCGTACACATTTTACCAGTGACAGAAAATAATGCACGGGCAATGTCAAAAAAGGTGGCGCAAATTCAAAACTTATTTTTTCAATTACGGAAAAATGGTGATAAGTATACAAGTAAATGATTTTGGACTGGCCATTGTGCCAACGCTCCGAGGGCCCCACCCCGAATTAGTGTAGTTACATTATTATGATACTTTATCATCCCTGTGCCCTCCTCAGTCACATAATCACAGGGGCTTAAATCAAGGAACCTCGTGAAATTTTTTGATTTTTTTTCTTCTTTAATTTTCGGGAAATATTATTATTTTCGTGAAATTTTCTTCAATTTTCGGAAAAGTTATTTTTCCGGAAATTTACCTAAATCAAGGCACATGAAATATACCTTATTTTCGAGAACTTGTTTTCAATTTTTGAGGTTTTTCAATTTTCGGGAATTTCCTTCTTTTTTTCGTGAAATTTGCTTAAATCAACGAACATCAATTTACTACACTTTAAATTTTCTTCGTTTTCGGGATTTTTTTTCCTTCAATTTTAGAGAAGTTTTCTTCAGTTTCTAGGAAAAAAATCCTTCATTTTCAGGTCATTTTCGAGAGGTTTTATTCAATTTGATGGAAATTTCCTTCATTTTGGGGAAATTTTCTTCAAATTTCGGGAAATGTTGCCAAATTAAAAGTATTTTAAAACACGCCCCCCGCCCTCCCCCCCCCCATCCCTTTCCTCCTTTTTCCTTTACAAATAGTTTTGGGATTGTGGTAAGAGATTCATACATTTTGGTACGTTTGTTTGGGAAAAAATGAAATTTGCAGGTCAATTTGCTCCGCCACCCATGCTTACACCTCCTAAGCCCTATCACCCTCTATTACAATTCAATTTATTTATTGGTAAACTGGGCCACCGGCCCTTGACACTTATACATAATGTAATACAACAAACAAGTGATATACAATAACGATTGAGGGAACGCAATCCATAAAAAAAAAAGAAAAAAACAAAAAAAAACAATAGACTGATAAATGGTGGCATGATGTTAATCGGCAACATGATTTTCACGGGCTTTCATGGCATATTTGATCAAATAAAAGCAATATAAAAATATTTTGAACTTTATGTAGTACTGCGGTAGTAGTACTGCGGTAAAATCCTCTTACGAAAATCAATAAGAATGCGCAGACAAGAAGAAAATGGTATTCATCATCTACGACATTCATATTACAATATATACAAACCCTATCCGCCAGTCAATGTTGTTATATTTTCCGGTGTGTACATTGAGTTTCAATGTACCACAACGAAAACTAGCAATCAATTTTCTTTTATATAAATTATTAAAATACATTACATAAGTTTCAACATAATTTTCACTCTTGAATAACTTATAAGTACGAAGCCTATCCATAAAACTAATATTTGAGATCCAATCTTGCCTATCTACGTCTAGAAACCTTTGTTTGAATAAATAGAAAAAACATTTTCATCACCTACACCTTGATTATACCAAGCATGCCCCAAACTAGTGAGATAAACACCTCACTCAGTATGTCCTACACACACTACAAGCAATACTTGTGTACAGTCGATGTATATGGCTACAGTACACAGTCATATGTTATCTGACTAGCCCAAAACCCAAGCTCAATAAAATAGCGTTTGTACGGAGACCCCATAAAAAGTATTGTTGTTAGCAAGAATAACCTGATCACAATAGCTCTTTCTAGAATACATATAGCCTCATCGTGCTTCAGTAATTTTAACCAATAGGCGATTTGCTTGACAATAGTAAAATATTGTAATATCTTAAGGAAGGACGACCAAGTTCACCGAGGGATATAATATTAACTGATTTTAAAGGCAATCCCAGTATGTAAGTAAGAGAAATATTATGGACACTCACAACACTATAACGGGAGTCAGAACCCCAGATTTCTGCCTCGTATGTTAGAATTGGAAAAAAAATTGGAATAAAAAAAGCTTGGGTAACTGTGCAAGTATTCTCTTTAAATTAAACAAGGCTTTGTTCGCAGAACAACTTCAATTAATCTGGGCCGAGATCCAAACAGTCCAAACCCCTTTCGGTGTAAACGTTAATCCGAAGTAATTAAACAATTTTAAGTGGTTTACCTTGAAAATAATATCTCTCGTTTTTAGCTAAATAGCCACCCTTTCTGAATACCACAATTTTTCTTTTATTGCTATTTACGAAGAGATCATTTTCCGCACAATATGAATTAAATATATCTAAGAGTTTACGTAAGAAGTAAGCATTAACAGTAAGAATTACTAGATCGTCAGCATATAAGAGACAGCTGATATCTTTATTTTCAATCTTCACACCATGGTAAGTAGATTCGGCGAAATAATGTTCTAAATCATTTATGAATAACGAGAACAAAAGAGGTGATAAACTATCACCTTGTCTCACACCCTTAGTACACAGGTACACTTAAAAACAGAAGTGCGACCATCTTTACATTTAACACATGCTTTATCATCATTGTAAATTTGTAACCGAATTCTCAAAAAACGCCTCTCACTCCCATATCATAAAGTTTCCTGAACATAATATTTCTATTTACATTATCGAACGCACCTTTGAAATCAATAAAAGCAGCATACTCTTTACCTTTTGGTTCACATAGAACTTAAGAAATTATCGTCTAAATAACAAAACAGTTATCTGATGTTGAGAAATTACTCCTGAAACCTGTTTGTGCTGGCGTAATAATATTGTTATCATCACACCAGCAGGTAAGACGGTCACATACAATTTTGGTAAACAACTTACTTATAACATATACAATGGTTATTGGCCTGTAGTTACTAGGTGAATCTTTGCACCCTTTCTTATACACCGAGTTAATTATACCCACTGGCCATTGATCAGGAAACAGGTTACACTGTATATTAACCCTTACTCTACCACGCGGCGATATTATCGCCGTTTTGGGTGCCCCGTCTTTGGCCCCGCCTCCCGAGCGCATTTTCAAAAAAGTGCTGGTAGAGTAAGGGTTAACCAACCCGCGACATATGCGCCAACCCGAAAATATAGGCAGCATGATCCCGGTGGGCTGCCCAGCGGGCCACGAAAGCCTAAGGGGCCTGACTCTTCTGCCTGGAAGACAGAGGACCCTTTAATAATCACGCCTTGATTAACCCTTACTCTACCACGCGGCGATTTTATCGCCGTTTTGGATGCCCGTCTTTGGCCCCGCCTCCCGAGCGCCTTTTAAAAAGTGCTGGTAGAGTAAGGGTTAATGAATTATGGAGAAGAATTTTTAATGATATTGGAAAGAATACCACCAATAACACACGCCTTACCACGTTTTAAACTTTTCATAACTGTCTCAACTTCATCGTGATGTATATCTGACTTTAATGTCTCGCAGGATAAAATAGCATTATACTCAAGTACCCAAAATCATTATCATCAGAAACATTGTCGTGATCAAATTCAAATTGCATCTTGAAATAGTCGCACCATTCCCCACTTGATATAAGGTTACTAGTAACTTAATCATTTCCTTTGACTTAACCTCGTAACAGTCGTTCTTTTTATACTTGATATACGCGTGATAATCATTTCTTAATCTGCAATACACACCTCTGAAAGAAAAATTTCGCCACCTTTCATAATCTTTAACAGCCTTGTTGAACTTTGCTTTATAAAGCTCACAATCTTTGTCAAACAAGTTACAAGTACAATTATCTTTCGTTATAGTAGTTCCACGATTTGCAATAAACTTTTTATTATGTATAATATCCAACACTTCACCAATTGAATCCACTGCATTATTTAGATTATCATCATTAATGCTGCAGTTAATATCTAATAATCTAACAGAAAAGTCTTCACTGTTCCACTTATGCTGATACTTAACTACGTCATTATCATTCCAAATCAATTTCATCACTGGGACACAATCATCATGAATTCTTCTCTGACGCTCTGTCGCAAAGTCGCCATTTTTTGTTTTAAATAGGGAAAAAGAAACCAGGAAGTGGTCTGAATAAGTTACATCTTCGGTACAGAAATCACTAAAGATATTATCTAATTGAAGAAACTGGGAAACTAATACATAATTTGCAATGCTGCTACCATTCCATGCAACATATGTGTAACTACCTGTTTCTTCAATTGAGGACAATCTTCCATTACATATACTAGTAGTGGAACACTTGCAAAGTTCCACTTTCCATAATTATTAAAAACAGAATCCTTAGAGAATCGACAGTTTGTAATTAATTCTGGTTCACAGCATTTCTCAAGAATATCTGGAAAGTCTTGATGTACGAAATCTGGATAATTTGCAGTGCGCGCGTTAAATTCTTCTGTTATAATAAATTCGCATCTATCGTGTTTCCTACGTAAATGTATCATCTAAAATGTCTTGTTCCAGATAATCGAGCACTGCCTCATCAGCAAAACGAGATCCTTCTGGATGTCGGGGGGACGTAAACCGCACATAGGTAAATGGCATTTCTACAGCTGGTATTCAAACGAACTAAGTATCGTCTTATCTACCTACTGTGATGTAGCGGTTATCATACCGGTCTACAGACCACGAGGTCCTGGGTTCAAGCCTGATTGGGTAGACACGCCAGTGTACCACAACTGGTTATCAAAGGCCGTGGACAACCGATGTTACTGTCCGTAAATTAAGCGTTTCGTGATAGCATTATTACTATCATAAGCGAATACGCAGGCGACGACCCCTTCATTGTAATTGTGTGTTCACTCGTCGTCGTCGTCGTGTATCGTGTTGTATACTTTCAAAAGGTTGGAGAGAAATATTTTCTTGGTAAAATATAGATACACCGCAAGTGTTTCGTTTTGAGTCATCTGAACGTTTTATGACCCAGGACAGTTAACGACTTCATGTTGAAAATGTAGATTTCAACAATGCATTTGACTTCAAATGATTAAAAAAAAAAGAATATCTGGATTTTCCAGTTTATGACGTAATCCAGACACATTCCAGGACAAAATTTAGAAAGCTGATCAATCTCTGGATTTATTTATGAAACCTATTTATGAAATAACTTGAGTTTACCATTCTCATCGGAGCATTCGTTGATGAATGATTAACAGCGCGCGGTATCTCTCTTGACTTTTCCTACCATTCTGATTGGTTGGGCCACGGCCTTTCCGTTACCTTGAGCTTTATTCATTTTTTTTAATGTTTTATGTCTTCTCGTTCCAGCAAAAGGTTTCTCGTTCAATCACCAGTTTATCGTATCTCATGTTTGTCTTTTGCCTTGTTGTCTGGCCTCCAGACAAGTTCTTTCGGGTTTCACATGTTTTAAAAGTGAAATCTTCGCTGATATGGTAATTTGTATCCTTAAGTGTTTTTCGCCCCTTCTTTCAAAACAACCTCTTTGTCTTTATGTTTGTATGTCCGAGGAATTTAACGATAATCGGTTAGGTTAATGACTTTGAGACTTTGTGGGTAAACGGTGACGTCTTTGAATATCGATATTGGTCTGATCTAAATTAAGATTTTCTGATATGATTAATCTTACTTTTTTTTTCTGCATCATCCCAAGACTCTTCAGGACATTCTTCTATGCCGTGAAAAATCTAGTTGTCCCTTCTCGATTGGGCCTGAAGGTTGTCACATTTCTTTTCCATAGCCCCAAATCTCTGCCTCACTGTCACTGTTTTCAGATACGAGAACATTTTGAAAATCCTTTACAAAATCAAGTCGGGTTTCATTTGAAATACTATCCACTTTCAAGTTTAGCTCCTTCAAATTATTGTTTATTTCTCGCAGGACTTTGTTTAGCTCCCCGCTTTTACCATTGGTATTTGCTGTTTCACTTTGCTTTCGTGTTTCCATCGGACCAGGGTTCGTTTCAACATCTCCTGCCCTTAACATTAATATACCATACAGAATAGTGACTAAGGCATTCTTCCATACCAGCGTTATATGTTTGAGCTGTAATGTGAGGGCTTACTATGTACTCAGGTATTAGGCTAGGTTTGGCTAGTATTACTGGGCTGGGTGTCCAACTGCTGACAAAATGTCAATTTTTGCTCTCCATTGCATCAAGGAGGGCTCTCCATTGTATTATCCCCATATAAATCTTAATTTCACCCCCACGGAAGCAGCAGAATGACAGACAGTTTAATCTAAATTAGTAACCCCATATATTGCAAAAAGACGAAAATCTAAGAGTTACATGAAGCTGAGGTGTAAGAAGTTTTAAGTTCACATAAACAAAAAATAAATTGTTAACAGTTTGAGGTACTTAGTGAGAATGCTAAACCAATAGGAAATCGTTATGCAGTTTATCAAAGAATCACCTACAATTTTACCTCTGAGTCGACATTTTCTTTATTTCCAGATGTGAGCAAGACTATGTGTCCGACTTTCCATCCTCCCTCGTCTTGTCAGGAGGAAACACATACTTGGGAGGATTCACGGAGAGGCTGCAGACTGAACTGAACACGCTCGGTCTGGGCGACATTACAGTGGATGCGCGGAAGGACAGGGATCTGTTGCCCTGGTGCGGTGGCGCCATTCTGGCCAGAGAACTTAGCGAAGGGAACTCCTGGGTGGCGCTTGATGAGTATGTTGAGCATGGGGCGGCTATCGTTCATCAAAGGTGCTTGTAGAATTTCTCATCCCAGTAACTCCACCCTGTCCCTAAGGCTTGAATTTTCCTTAATTTACAAAATTCAAAAATTAAACTTTTGAAAGAAACTCTCTCAAGTTTTACAAATAAGCAATAGCAGGTCCGTAACCAACGTGACCCCTCTCCCCTCCCCTTAAAATCAAACAAAAAATATATAACAGGAGTGTGTGGTCCTTGTGGATATTCTACCCATTTGCCTCCTCTTCAAAGCGGCATTTTGAGAAAAGTCCTGGCTACGGCCCTGAGCGCTAGTAACAGGTTTTTTTTTTTAGTTTTTTTTTTTATTAGGGTGGAGTATCCTGGTGCAATTCCTTGTGCCACCAAACCAATCACCTCGTGGTGTATTCATCACATGTGCTTGAAAATTTAAATCAAAATTTTCAGCAAAATACTTACAAATCAGAAACCTAAACTGAGTTTACTGCTGTATTTCAAGTTTTTTGGAAACGCAAAACTTGAAACTTATATCGTTTAGCTTGCCTCAATAAACTATATAGTGTGCATCAATAAACTATATAGTGTGCATCAATAAACTATATAGTGTGCATCAATAAACTATATAGTGTGCAAAATACTGAATATCTTTACAATATATATATATATATATATATATAAATGTATATACATATATATATATATATATATATATATATATATATATATATATATATATATATATATATATATATATATATATATATATATATATATATATATATATATATATATATATATATATATATATATATATATATATATATATATATATATATATATATATATATATATATATATATATATATATTTGTTTTACATCTAAAGCATAGAAAATGGTTTGTCGCTCAAATGCTAACCTTTTAACCTATCTTCTGTAAAAATGTTATATAAGATGATATAAATATGTAAACAAAAATGTAAATTGTGTAAAAATGTATGTAAAGCAATATTTCTGAACGTGATAAAACCTACATATGTGCCTTTCTATTAATTAAAATTTGCTGTAAATAACTGAATAATGCCCATGTATATGAACGAAATACGACAAGTTATATTAGTAAGTCTGCTGTCCCTAGATAAAAAGATATAATTTCTTTTTTAAATTCCTCTAAAAACATTAAAAACGAGAATCTGATTACTTTGATTAATGCATGCAAAATTTGAAAAAAATGGTGCTTTACGTATAAGGCCTATATGTCTGTATGTACAGAATCTGAATTTAGGATTGGTCTGTCAGTCTGTTAGATGTTTCTGATCAATGGCAGGTATGACTTGTTTCCTCTTGTACAAAACTTTTTCTCCGGTAGACAATGGCTTGACGGTGATCCAAACGGGGCCCAGGCGAAGGCCCAGTGCAGATTAGGCGCAAGGCTCTCACAAATATATAATTTATGGGTGCATTCGCTTGGCATGCGGAAAACTTTTGGCTGCATATTTCGATTCTCTTCAGTTATGTGGTAGAGGGTACGAACCCAATACACCCGGTTGCGCCGCCGCTCGTTTCATTACCCTCACGCATAAACAAACAGTGTGAGGGTTTCAATACTGCCGTAAATATTCAATAAATATTCAATTTTTTTTTCTGATTTAATCGTTTCAAACAAATGGTTGACTCTTTACTGCTTTACCTTGAATATTCACAAAGAAAATTATTTTTGATAGTTTTAATTTTGTATTCTTTTATACACGTTTTAGTTTTCATAATTTCTTGCTGAAAAAGTAACGTAGTTATAATGCAAGACAACCACGAGTGCGTTATTGTTGTGAAACGAAAACAGGCTATTGAAGATTAAAACGGCAACAAATATTTTATGCGCCAAACATCATTTTCAAATCAAATTAATCTTGAAAGGTTAATCGTGAAAAACTGATTTGATCAGAGCTTGGTTGATTGTCGTAAAACGAGTATCAGTGACGTGTGTGCAACAAGCGTCCATTACTTATATGATTATATGATCTTATAAATATGTCAATATATTGACAACATAGAGACGCTTTTCAGTTATGCGGTGGCACAATAATATTACAGTTACACTGATCATCAGCGATGTAGGAAAGTATTTGACATGGTGGGAGAGGGGGCAGATAGGCAAATAGGCCTATGTATGAGTCTCTTTTCATGGTCTAAAAACTATTTGTAAAGGGGGGGTCGCAAAATTATTGGTAAAATTTGACAACATTTCCCGAAAATTGAAGCAAATTTCACAAAAATGAGTTGAAGAGGTACAGGTAGAAGATATTAGTGTGAGAGAAAATTTTACGAAAATTGAAGACAACTTCTCGAAAATTGAATAAATCTGCCAGAAAATGAAAGAAATTGCACTAAATTTGAAGCAAATTTTACGAAAATAAAGGATATTTTACGAAAATTGAAGAAAAATTCCTGAAAATGAAGGAAAATTGAACAAAAATTGAAGGAAAATTCAAAAAAATGAAAGACAACCTCTCGAAAGTTGAAAAGAATTTCTAGAAAATGAAGGAAAATTTTACAACTGAATCAAATTTCACGAAAATGAAGTCAATTTTACGAAAATTGAAGATTTCACGAAAATTGAAGGATTTTTCACGAAAATTGAAGGATATTTCACGAAAATTGAAGGATAATTCACGAAAATTGAAGGAGATTTCACGAAAAGTGAAGGATATTTCACAAAAATTGAAGATTTTGGGAAGAAAAAAAGCTATGGAATCTGGCTCTATAATCAATTCATTAAACCTTCATTATTGAGGGGGCCAAAATGGTACTAGTGTCCCCCCCTCCTTGAAAAAATAGTGGGGGCCACGCTCCCGCTTCCTACGCCCCTGCTGATCATAATCATCTACAAAGAATTATGTACTTATGATAGTTATTTCTCAAATAGCTCTTAAATCTGATCGAAAACTTGCTCTTGTCATTTTTATATTCTGCGATGTAAGAAATTTGCCGCAAGATGGACAAAATCAAGATGATTTTTGAATAAATTGCAGTGGATATGGCAAAAACAAAAAAAGACTAATATTGATTATTAGAAGAAATGGAAGTCATTATTCAATGCCAGTAGCTTGTTTTAACTAGTAGATGCAATGGTCTAATCTTTAACCAACTAACGGATGTGTTTTCAAGAAAGTGGATTAGTTTTCCGAGCTTTGAACAGTGATTTACTGTTTACGGCTCCCGCCAACATCAGCTATTCAGCTTCTTGGCATATGTAGTTTCCAAAATGAAAATTGTATTTAAATGCTTGATAGGTTAAGCTTTGTATCAATGTAGTTAACTTACGTGTAAAATATATGTATATAGGTTTATTGCTACGTGCTACTATTGTTGATTAATGCTGTGCTGAAAGAAATCACGTATGGTGTTTGACAAAATAAAGATATTGACAAAAAAGAACTGTAACATTTTCTTTTGTCATCTTTTCCCACTACATGATGCAACGTATCACAATGAATGGCAAAACACACGTAAGTTATACATTCGATCTGTTTAGTGCAAAAACTTACTAAGGCTCAAACTCCACTGAGGGGCTTAAACTCCACTGAGGGGCTCAAACTCCACTGAGGGGCTCAAACTCCACTGAGGGGCCCAAATTCCACTGAGGGGCCCAAACTCCACTGAGGGGCCCAAACTCCACTGAGGGGCCCAAATTCCACTGAGGGGCCCAAACTCCACTGAGGGGCCCAAACTCCACTGAGGGGCCCAAACTCCACTGAGGGGCCCATACTCCACTGAGGGGCCCATACTCCACTGAGGGGCCCAAACTCCACTGAGGGGCCCAAACTCCACTGAGGGGCCCAAACTTCACTGAGGGGCCAAACTCCACCTGGGGGCCTAAACTCCACTGAGGGGCCCAAACTCCACTGAGGGGCCCAAACTCCACTGGGGGCCCAAACTCCACTAAGGGGCCCAAACTCTACTGAGGGGCCCCCAAAACCTTTCCTTTGATTTTACTGGTGCTCCAAATGGTCCCAAAATGTTATTGCTTTAGGGATCTTCGGGACCTCAGTTTACATGTCACTGTTTACAGACCGTGTGCTGTATGTTGCATGCTCTCTCTACAAGATGGAGCAAACAGTTAATTAGTTAGTCTTCCTTTGCTGAAATGATTGAACTAAGGCCATTTCCCTGCAGCCACATTTTACTTATTTGGTTCGTCAGACAGGCCGTAATTCTCGTTCGCAAGTGCATGTAGGGGAGTCATGGACTTGACATTTTTCCTTACATCACTTCGCATGTGAATGATGAATAATGAGCTCCACACACACTCAGCCTGGTCCGCTAAAGGATCATAATTTTCCATTCTCCTGCAGCACAGGGACTGAAGGAGAAGTAGTGTCATCCATAAACCCTTAAAAACAGTAAATAACAACAAAAGTACAATGTGTTATATCTACAAGATATATTCATAAGCTCAGTTCTCCATCAAAACAAAGTTAAAACGACTTAAAATATATCAATCTCTATACAATAACACAAGATTACATACAACCAAAAGTACTACAAGAATCCTCAACTATGCACAAACCAAGGACATTCCCTCTACCTACAAGACAAACCTAAGATAAGAGCAAAGGTGAACAAACAATATATTTTTTCAACAGTTTCTATTTTCAAAATGGATTTCTATTTTCAAAATGGATTTCTATTTTCAAAATGGATTTCTATTGTCAAAATGGATTTCTATTTTCAAAATGGATTTTTATTTTCAAAATGGATTTCTATTTTCAAAATGGATTTCTATTTTCAAAATGGATTTTTATTGTCAAAATGGATTTCTATTGTCAAAATGGATTTCTATTGTCAAAATGGATTTCTATTGTCAAAATGGATTTCTATTTTCAAAATGGATTTCTATTTTCAAAATGGATTTCTATTGTCAAAATGGACTGGAATAAAGCATTCACATTACCATTATACTCCTTTGTTGGTACCTAATCAACTATGTACCAGAAACGCAAACAACAATTTTGTTTGCTATTCTGGTACAGAGTTTCTTGAAGTACCAAAAACGGAGTATAATGTAAAGGCTTTATTCCAGTCCATTTTGACAATAGAAATCCATTTTGAAAATAGAAGCTGTTTTTCTCTTTTCTCACATTTTTTTCAAAGCTATTGGCACCTACCATTTGTTTTCAAATACCATCTAATGTAGCTAGAAATTCTGAGTAGTAACAGAGAGCATTTGAAATTCTAAAAATAAATGGTGTTTTTTTGAGTTATGGCTCATAAATCAAAACGTGTAACGTATGAAACAGCAGACTTCTCCAAATTAGTGCTGTCACGACATGGCTCTATTATGTATCGATTATTGTGGAGAAAAATATCACGATATATCGTAGTATCGCGATACTTTTAAAAAAACTGACTCACGAGACAATTGTTAATATCACTAACGTTATATGATCATGGAGTTATAATTTACTCCATGATATAATGAACGCTAGAAAAAATGATTTGCAGATCTAGCAGATGACATGATCGCGTGACTATTACGTTCATCACGCACCACACACGTGTTTGGTAATTCAGCCAACGTGACCATAAATCATCGAAGTGAGAGCCTGAGTTGCACAATCTAGACCAATGTTTTGTTCTTTTGCCAACTTACATCGGCGCGTGCCAGTGGGTGGTGACGGAGCACAATTTGTAATTAGTTGTTTTGTTTCACGATTATTTTGTACGTTTTTAATGGCCTAAACTTGACTTTTAGAATAAGTACCGTAACATTAGAATTGTAACGCACAAAGTAGCCTAGCTTAGTTGCACAAAAATTTCTCAGTTGAGTATTAGTTTTTGGTGTCACGAGTGTTATATTTCATGTCATGGGAAAAGAGATATCTCAATAATCGATATGTCATGACAGCACTACTCCAAATCAATGGATTATTTATTTTTACTTCTTTTAGTCATTACTATTCTTTCATCCTTCTATTAATTTATCAGAAATGTGCATAAAATTTGCATATTGGGACCTGAAAATAAAAATTGTGTTCTTTTCGATAGATTTCAACCATTTTTGTCAGTACCTGTCATTAAATCTTCCTCACCAATGACTAAAATAAGCAAAATCGAAAAGCAATCAACTTTCAGATTAAAATTTTCTCTTTGATATATTCCATAGACCAGATACAGCCAAATTTTGGCACAAGACCTACACTACCAGCTGCAAATGTATCAAATCTAAAAAACTTTATCCATAGTGAGTTGGCTAACTGCAGGCTTTTGTTTTTAATGTCTACAGTAAGTACTAAAACAGAGTGAAACAAGCTTAATTTTGTAACATCCCAATAATATCACAAAAATGAAAATGACTCATTTGTAAGCATTTCGTAATATTTAGTTTAACTATAACACACAGACTAAAGACCCTTGGGGAATGGTGGCATTAACAAAAATACATTTTTTGCACCCATGAATACAACAAAATGTATTTTAGAGCTTACATATTGACATCATTTTTTCCAGCTGACAGAAATCCTCCAAAATGAAGTTTCTTTCCAAATTCCACAGAGGTTTATGAGGCTCTACACAGGGTGTGCATAGAGGAAACGTTTCCGAAACAAGCAGTCACACCTACCACTTATCTAACAATATCTTCTTTATGCATATGCAGCATGTCAGACTCTAAACTCTTGTCAAAAATACTTTTCCCACTATTGTCAACATTTGCACCAGAAATTCCTATCATAAACAGTAATCCAGATGAAAAAACCCAATGTTGCCATGAACAAATTGATACTGAAGAGGCAACCAAATTAGTTTAAGAAATCTAAAATCCCTAAGAATAAAAGTTTGCCCCAATTTCTATTGCACATTCCTTCACCAAAGAGAAAAATTGCACCAACTACAAATACATAAAACTAAAAGGTAACTTTGTTAAATTGCTATGCAAGAAAGAAATTAAAGAGATTTTCTACAAAGAATACATAAAAGCAGAGGAAACTCAGAAGAAACATTGCATACAATACTACAGTATACAAATTTAAAGGAGAACTATTGATAGCACTCTGTACTAAAAGGTTGCCAAGTATTGTTCAACGGCAACGTATTTAAATAGAATACTCTATACATTTTATTCTTACAATATGCAAATTCCCACTGACTTAATCACAGGATACTGGGACTGTCACGATATGTCGACTATTGCAATATCATTATCGTTTTTCCAGATCGTTTTTCCATATCGTTTTTCCATATCGTTTTTTCCATATCGTTTTTTCCATATTTTTTTCCATGTTTTTCCATATCGTTTTTTCCTTATCGTTTTTCCATATCGTTTTTTCCATATCATTTTTTCATATCGTTTTTCTATATCGTTTTTTCCATATCGTTTTTTCCATATCGTTTTTTCCAAATCGTTTTTTTCATATCGTTTTTTCCATATCGATTTTTTCCATATGGTTTTTCCATGTTTTTTCCATATCGTTTTTTCTGTATCGTTTTTTCCATTATTACCAAAAGCACCCTCGCCAAGATATCGTGATATGCCATTGTAAACAGCACATCAAAGCAAAAATTTGTGACACAGAATTTTCAAAACAGTTCAAAGTAATTAGATTTGAACTGAATATTTGCAACACATCTGATTCTTTTAAGGCTTCCTTTCTTAAGTTCTTAGGTTTTATGAGATAAATAATATCTGCATGATGAAAACCTAAGCAGTTTTCACAAATTAATAATCATGACATAGATATCGCGATATGGTGATTTATCGCTGTATTTTTGTCCATAATAATCGATCTCATTTATCCATATCATATGAGAAACGACAAATTTTCAATTTTTTAAAAGCTATATAAATTTAAGAATGATCATCATATACTCTTGTCTATTGATTAACATGCATGCAGAGGAATGCTTGTTTTTAATTTCTAGCAACGAAAAAACAAAAATTATGACATTATCATAAACTCAGTTAAACTTGCAGATTAACCATTTACACGTTAACCATTTACAGGTACTGTGAAACGTTATATTGGTACAATTAACTTAATTAGAGGAAAGGTCAACATTACCACATACAGAAAGTGTAATTATTCTAATGAAATGATATCTTTGCATATTTTAAATTGCATGTGTTTGATCATATAAGCACAATTCTATTCATGACATGCCTTTAAGCACTACCAAATCTAACAATTGAGTTTCATTCAGAAATAAAGTTATATCCAAAAATATTCCTCTCAATTCACATTATAAAAATCAATGTTTCAAACATCTAATTGCCATTATTTTGCAATGAAATACACTTTTGAAGTATTCAGCATTTCTAACAATCCTTCAGCATTGTCTTTTAAAGTATGTGCAGTGGCACAGTGGTTTAATAAGGAGTCATGCTTGTACCCAAAAAGTGCCGGGTTCAACTCCCGTCGTGAGCGCTGCATTGTGTCCTTAAGCAAGACACTTTACTTGCCTCAGTCCACTCAGCTGTAAATTGAGTACCAGCACTACTGGGGAGTTAACCTACGATGGACTGGTGTCCCGTCCAGAGGGAGTCATGTGTTCTCATCTGCTTTCTCCATTATAACCGGGGGAAAAGTACCCAATGGACCTAATAGTTTGAATGATTTTAACTTTTTAAAACTATGTCACTCAATATAAAAGAAGCAATTTTTTGCTCTGTCTCCAGTGCTAACAATATCAAATTCAAATTGTGACAGCTCAGAGCTTTTTGGCAACTGTGAAATAAATGGTACTATAAAGAAACTTGACTTGTAAACATGATTTAATGACAACTTCTAAATGCAACAAATTAAAGTTCATTCTAAACGCTAACTGAAGTGTACAATGTTTAATGTGTCATGAATATTTCAACTTTTAAACAAGGTGAAAATAAAATAAATCCACTTTTCTGAAACTAAACATTAATACCCTCAGTTTAAAACAACAAAAACATCTGTTATAAACACCAAAAAATAAACAAATTATAATAATAATCAACAAATATCAAAATCTACATTTCAACAGAATTCCTGTTTGAGTCTAAAATACTATCTAGCTTTTGGTGGTACGGTGGTGTAACTTTGCATATGTAAAGTGCATATAAACTACATAGCTTACTACTAATATCAAATATTACATGAATAAGAATACATGATTCTAGAATTTTTTTCAACTCTTAACTGCTCAGCGTGTTCAAAACGCGACTGCAATTTTTCTGAAATTTTTTGTTCAAAATTAATTTTCAAAAATCCTTTCGTTTCTATCTCTACACTTGGTTTATATGAATGCTATGACAATAAACTTTTTAATAAAAGATTAAAAATAAAGAAAATTTTGACATAGTATGCAAATTGGCAAATTTTAGGCAAAATTAGGTCAAAATTGCTCAATTTTTTTAAGCTTGCATTTTTTCTGGTGAATAATGAAAATGGAGGATTTTTTTTACATATTTAGATTGTTTGTCAACTTTCCATTTAATAATACAAGTCTAATTTTTTTTTCTCAAAGCAAAACATGCCAAAACAATGAAAATAAACAATTAATAACCACCGCTCTAATTACTTGCGGAAAAACAAAACCGTGCATCCAGCGGCTTGGTGTTCAACCGGGCCATTCACGTGAACATTCCAAACAATAATCACTGATCTTGAAAATAGGTGATATGGCCTTTCTAATGGTATATTTAGCATAGGGGATTTATATCGCGATCAGAAATTACGATTTTTGCCAAATTTTGGTCTCAAAAAAAACTTTTTGCCAAAAATAATACTGATGGTAGGGGCAGTCAAATTTTGACCAGAACTGGATGCATTGATGTCTTTGACAACTACTCACTGGTTTTCAGGCAAAAGCAAGGTCTGGAAGTACGGCAAGTAAGGTTTTGAAAAAAAAAATTGTTTAACGTTAAATTTAACGTGCATTTTTCTTCTTCTCAATTTTCAACCCATTTTTTCTCACAAATCTCTCCCCCACCCCATCAAAAAGTTACATTTTCTGAAAAAACTATTCAAGCTCTTTCAAATGATACCAAAAACACTGCTGTGGGCCTATTTGAGGTAGCACAATATTTGTTTGAAAAGTGCATACATGTTCAAATTGGTCCTGTCATGACCGCGTCGTTGGTTAAGGGTTAAGTATCGGTATGAATTTATGAAAACAAATATAATGCTTAGTGAATACAGGCATAGCCTTAATAAATAAATATCAATCAGACGTTCCATAAATATTGCAACAAATAGCTCTATCCCTACTTATCGGAGAGTTCCTTGAATTGCACCTCGACCCTCTCAAATGATTTACAAGCATTTAATGTTAAAAGGATAATTGTTATATCAACTTTTATCACATTTTGTTTTATGTTTCCCATACAATGCATGGCATGATTCTGAAAGATAATTTGCATAATTTACTTTGTTTGATCTAAATAATCGGAGATATTTTAGGTTATTGAAAATAGAATGAAGAAGAATTGTTTGACAGATAAGGTTTGGTTTCAGTTTTGCATTTCTTCCTTGTATATTTATCTCCATGTTATCGTGATAAGTGTTCTTTATGCAACAATTATAAGGGTGAAGAGATGTGGTTAGTTCCATACAGGAACAATAGTGATAAAACAGTGTGCTTTAGCAGCTGCAAGGGCAAATAGGATGCTTGGTTTGATTAGAAGAATTTTTTTTCTTTTCTTGGTAGAGAGGTTGTTCTTAATTTGTATAAGCAGTTAGTCAGGCCTCACCTTCAGTATGCTATTCAGGCTTAACGTCCCTTTTATGAGAAGGATAAGTTCATTTTGGAGCAGGTTCAACGAATAGCCACTTGACTTATTACCGAAGTAAGGAATCTATCTTATGAATCTAGGTTGCAAATTCTTTGTTTGACCACGCTTGAGTTGAGAAGAGTATGTGGCGATATGATTCAGGTTTTTAAATTCCTATCTGGTAGTGATGGTTTTGACTTCCTGTTATTTCTTGCATGTTTCAGCTAATACTCATGTAACACGTGGTAACAGTTTGAAGTTGATCAAAGAGTTCTCACGGATAGATATTTGGCATTTTAGCTTTTCACAAAAAGTTGTTAATGAGTGGAATGGTTTGCCTGAGTGGGTAATTAGCTCCAATTCTGTTCACAATTTCAAAGTCAACATTGATAAGTTCTTTACCAACCCTGAGCGTCTTTGATTTTGTATTTTTTTGCGGTGGTAGTGGTTTTAGTTTGGGCTTTTTATGGGGTGACTAATCCTTCTTAGCCGTCATCTTGTTATGTTACTTGGTATTTACAGATTAAATTTGTATGTCACTCTTTGGGAAGGCTATAAATAAAATAACCATTTAAACTGTTCTGTTCAAGCAATGGTTAAACGAACTTATTTCAATATTTGACATAAAAGCTTTCTGTTATTACAATGGTCTACACCCACCCCAAATATCTTTCAAGCATATAAGAACAAAAAAAGGTCACTGAAGATAATGTTACATTTTAAGATCGGACTACCCTACATATAAAAGACATCAATATATGTACAAAAGTACTTCACCCGCCTCTATGTACACACTCTGTGCAACACAGATTTTGATACTGTTATATCAGGGAACTCTCTTCTGTTCCACTTCCCTGGTTGTATTAATTCTATACATAGTATGTTGTAATAAGAGTGCATATTTACGCAGCAAACAAATTTCTTAAAAAGATAAATGATGTGAGATAAAAACTTTGTTTTAAAATAGTTCTTTTTCTCTGGGAGAGAAATCAAAGGAATGTATCTTTTAAACTATGTATTCAAACTGCAGCAAGGGAGATTTAAAGAAAACTAAAACCATTAAATTCAGGTAAAATTTCAAAAAAAACTGAGGTAAACTACTTTGCAAAACATGTGACAGCCATTGACTTTCTTCAAAGAAACATGAATACATAACTCATTAAACTTTGATATTACTCGCATAGATGCATTTTCTGCAGAAAGCAAAAATTTACAGCATTGCATTGGATTCTTTAACTGCAATACACATTGAGTTGTGACTAATTTAGTTCTATTGACTTTACAAACAAGCCCAGATATCAGAATCCTGTTCTCCTATACTGCCATCACCCCTCCTCCTCCTGCATCACCCCTCCTCCCCCTGCACCATACAAACTGCATCAGATGATGACAATGAATCTGAATACGATATATCTAATTACAGATACATTCCATTTATTAAGTAATCAGCATCATGGGCATGATTTTTAACCCTACCGTAACGAAGTCGCCGATTCATGTACCGTAATCGGCAGCCTACCATCAGCAAAAGGAAGGAGGTTAGGAGAAGACCAACCACGAGCGGGAAAACGGCGCTTGTGGCCACCTGTAAGACCTCTATCTCCTCTATCTTTACCACTTTCAAGCCTTGTCCTTCTATTGGTGATTTTGATCTGCATCACCAGGTGGCTTGTCTTTCGTCTTATCTTTAGGAACAACCCCATCCTCATCTGTATTTTGCTTATCTTTATTGTTTCCTTCATCTTCATCTGCTATTTCATCCTCCTCAGTCTTGGTGTCACCAGAATCAGGAGTCAAGTTATCGTTACCTGAAATGGAACAAAGTTCAAAAGTTTAGCTCTCCATCTGCTAAAAAGTGCTGTATTGAAATTTGTTTAACTGTCCAAAACTGTACAACTACAATCTTGGACAAACTGTTGTGACATTTCGTCCCTCTTTTCGCGTAGTGACAAATGTCATTTGTGTAGTGACGAATGTCAAAATTGAAATGATTAATTCTGCATACTGACGAATGTTCAGAAAATTTCGAAGCTTGATGAAATATAAGTTGATAAACGTATTATATAACTTTATATATCATTGGAAAGAGAAAATGCTAATCTTCTGACAATTGCACTTACTGTACAATAAAGATATTTTAAGCAAAATCTTATTTCATGAAGCTTCAAAGACATTTGTCAGTGTGCGGAAATAATAATTAAGTATTTCACAGACATTCGTCAGTATGCTGAAAAAGGGACCATCTTATTAATATTTTTCTGTACTTTCAAAGATGTTTGGGAAAAATCCTAGTATAGTTATACATGGCTATATGGAGTTTAATGAAGTAGTTTACTATACTTCCCACAGATGATTATTTTTCATTATCATTTTTCGTATTATTCATTCTAATATTTCATTTTTAATACAAAATTTTAATACAAATATTTTGTAGTTATAATTATTCAAGCCAAATTTATAAGTTCCATCAAAAAATCATTAAATGTTCAGTTATTTTAATAACGGAATAAAGTGGTACTACAAGAAACACATTTGACCAAAGTTGTATTGTTATACTAGGAGGATTTTACAATGCTTGGAATGCATATCCCTACCACCCCACCCTGTCCCTACCACCCTGTCCCTACTACCCTGTCCCTACCACCCTGTCCCTCTCCCTGCTGAAGTGTTAAAATGGTCTCACATACAGAAAGAATAATTCTCAAAGGCATCTGAAAAAATGATTGATAGTCTTCATCAACATTGAACAGGGAAGCATCATCTAAGATTATCAATTCTTTCAAAACATGTGAAATATAGAAAATGAATAGGTTGTAAACAGAAAGATTAAGATACTCTTCATTGCAGAAACGAATATCCACTCCTGATGTTTTTATACATTGAACTATGAAAAAGCCAGCCTAGTTGTTATGTGGTAGCCCAGTAGTAGCCTAGAAATTGACAGTACAGCAGCCTAGAAAATGGAAGTACAGTAGCCCAGAAAATGGCACTACAGTAACCCAGAGAATGCAAGTACAGCAGTCCAGGAAATGACAGTACAGTAGCCCAGAAAATGGCAGTATACTGTAGCCCAGACAATGGCAGTACAGTAGCCCAGAAAATGGCAGTATAGCCCAGAATATGCAGTACTTTAGCCCTAAGAATAGCAGTACAGCAGCCCAGAAAATGGTAATACAGTAGAACAGAAAATGGCAGTACAGTTGTCCAGAAAATGGCAGTACAGTAGCCCAGAAAACGGCAGTACAGTAGCCTAGAAAATGGCAGTACAGTAGCCCAGAAAATGGCAGTACAGTAGCCCAGAAAATGGCAGTACAGTAGCCCAGAAATGGCAATTAAGCATCTTAAAAATTCTGCTGGTTTGAATGTTTCTTCACCTCAAAATATTGAAAGAAAGTGTGGCAGATTACTGTGTTATGGGATATCCTCTAAAGAGCTTGAAACAATACAGCTACACAGAATGGAGGGTAACAACATTTTCATTCCAAAATTGTTCTTTGTTATACGATAAGCAAGTTTAGACAGCAAAAGATACATAACATCCATACTACAAAGTCTACCATACTTCTCTCATGACAGAGCAAACTTGATGACATATCTGAATCTGAGAAAGACATTTCATTCATGTTTCCATTAATAAATAAATGTTACCTCCTCCACCCTCCCCACCCAATAAAATAAGGTCTCTTTTTAATGTGGCTGTCATTGAAAAATGAAATGAATCATTCATGACAAATGATTGAGGTTTATTTGAACATTCACATCAAAGGTAACCATTACTTGCAGGAACACTGTAGTAAAATATTATTGAGACTCAAGAATACTACGCCTCACCATTGAGTGCTTCTTTAAGATAAATGAGTCACAATATGCCACAAAAAGTCTCTGAGTTATGAAATAAGCCACACCCACCTTAGCAACGTGGTAACTAAGTGGGGGCAAACAAACCCAAATCTACAATCATGTACACCAATGCATTGACATTTAGATGTTTGCAAGGCCTGCCGCAAGCTTTGATTCATTTATGGCACTTCTCCAGATCTTTAGAGTTTTTAGCAAATGGAATAAACAAAATTCAGTTTGCTAGCTGTTCTGGGTAACAGCAATTAGATTTGGAAAGTCCGCAACGGGCCCGTAGGCGCAATTTTTGTTCACCATTTTGCTGTCACTCAGTCTGTGTGTGCAGAATTTGTCTTGTACGGTAAATTGCATTGACTACATGAGCGCGCACCGCTAGCTAGCTGTACTGTACCAGTACCATGTAGAATGTTTGCCCCACGTTTTACACAGATTTGCTTGCTAGGCAAATTCATGCAGTGATTGTTTAAATTGTCAATCATCAAACCCAGAGAGGTCAATTCATGAGGATGATAAAGGGGAACAACAAGTCTTCAGGAATTAAAGGTAGTCTTTGAAAATATACAAGGTCTAAGATTGACACTGTTGGCCACAGCCAGGCACAGCCACAAACAGACTCCAGTACAATGACTATTTTCATACAATTGCAGTTGCTTAAAGTTTGACTGCAAATAGTTTTTGAGATTAATCACACTTGCTGGTTGGTACCATGCACCCTACCTGTCTGCTGAATGGAAGCCTGTTTGTTTTCACTTTCATCAAGGACGTGAGCTGGCGGAGAACGGTTAGGAGCAGGAGAGGCGGGTTTGTGGTTAGTGTCTCCGTTATTGTTAGTATTTTGAGTTGCTCTTACAATGACACCATCTTCAGGGGTGTCACCATCATGACCTACATAATCCCACTTGTTACGAGTACCACCTGAAAAGCAGAGAAAGGATGATAGGAGAAAATATAAATGGTGCATGCTGGGAGAAACTGTGCAATGAAGTAAGATAATGGAAGTATGAGATTAGATAAATGACATGTTACAGAAATATAAACAGGTAAGGAAGAGTGAGTTAAAATGTTTTCAAATCTACCCCCATTATTAATGCAAAAACATTCCTACAAAAATAAGGTAGTTTTCACATTTTATAACTTTTTCATAATGGACATTTTTGTAATGAAATTTGTGAAGTTTTAATGGGAAGACACAATGTTTTCTTCCTTAAATCAATTGTTTATTGATCCTCCATCACTGTACCTTCGTGCAGAACAGTGATTGGATCTATCAATTGTTTATTGATCCTCCGTCACTGTACTGTCATGCAGAGCAGTCATTGGATCTATCAATTGTTTATTGATCCTATGTCACTGTGATTGGATCTATCAATTGTTTATTGATCCTCCGCACTGTACTGTAATGCAGAGCAGTCATTGGATCTATCAATTGTTTATTGATCCTTTGTCACTGTACTGCCATGCAGAGCAGTGATTGGATCTATCAATTGTTTATTGATCCTCCGTCACTGTACTGTCATGCAGAGCAGTCATTGGATCTATCAATTGTTTATTGATCCTATGTCACTGTACTGTAATGCAGAGCAGTCATTGGATCTATCAATTGTTTATTGATCCTCTGTCACTGTACTGCCATGCAGAGCAGTGATTGGATCTATCAATTGTTTATTGATCCTCCGTCACTGTACCTTCGTGCAGAACAGTGATTGGATCTATCAATTGTTTATTGATCCTCCGTCACTGTACCTTCGTGCAGAACAGTGATTGGATCTATCAATTGTTTATTGATCCTCTGTCACTGTACTGTAATGCAGAACAGTGATTGGATCTATCAATTGTTTATTGATCCTCCGTCACTGTACTGTCATGCAGAACAGTGATTGGATCTATCAATTGTTTATTGATCCTCCGTCACTGTACTGTAATGCAGAACAGTGATTGGATCTATCAATTGTTTATTGATCCTCCGTCACTGTACTGTAATGCAGAACAGTGATTGGATCTATCAATTGTTTATTGATCCTCCGTCACTGTACTGTAATGCAGAACAGTGATTGGATCTATCAATTGTTTATTGATCCTTTGTCACTGTACTGTAATGCAGAACAGTGATTGGATCTATCAATTGTTTATTGATCATCCGTCACTGTACTGTTGTGCAGAGCAGTGATTGGATCTATCAATTGTTTATTGATCCTCCGTCACTGTACTGTAATGCAGAACAGTGATTGGATCTATCAATTGTTTATTGATCCTTTGTCACTGTACTGTAATGCAGAACAGTGATTGGATCTATCAATTGTTTATTGATCCTCCGTTACTGTACTGGCATGCAGAGCAGTGATTGGATCTATCAATTGTTTATTGATCCTTTGTCACTGTACTGTTGTGCAGAGCAGTGATTGGATCTATCAATTGTTTATTGATCCTTTGTCACTGTACTGTTGTGCAGAACAGTGATTGGATCTATCAATTGTTTATTGATCCTCCGTTACTGTACTGGCATGCAGAGCAGTGATTGGATCTATCAATTGTTTATTGATCCTTTGTCACT
>JAIGNY010000110.1:757500-772500 GCA_020152595.1 Chiridota heheva | reverse complement strand
AATTTCCATAATAACCTAGTTGGAAAAACCCAGTTCAACCCATTTGAAGTTTTCAAGAAGGTTAAACTGGGTTTAAATAGGGAAAAGTAAATAACCTAGTTCAATCCAGTTGTTAAAAAGCTGAAAACCAAGTTTAACCCAGTTGTTTCAATTTCCATATTAACCTAGTTGAAAAAACCCAGTTTAACCCAGTTGAACTGGAATTTTCAGCAGGGTCATCATTCATTTATAATGAGCTCCTCAATTCTACATAAATTCAACATTTCCACATTTATTTTGCATCTAAAAATTGCATTCATTGATACTAGTAAACATACTGTGGATCAGTTTAGTTTAAATAGAGCTAAACAGATTTAACATCAAATATCACTACATTGAAACCAAAATACAAGAAACAGGAAAGTTGAGCTGGTGAAACGTGTACATGTACATGTGCTAGTTTTCAAGTTCGCATAAAAACCGTCACACTTTAATTTACAATACTTTACCACTGTAGGCAATCCAAACAAATTAAAAATCATAACGAGAGTCCGTGCGAGCTTATATTTCAGTCTTTTCAATGTGAAAAAAGGAGACTTACCTTCAAAGAAATCATATTCACCCCAATCATTCAATTCAGAATAAAAATCAGAAGCAATTACATAGCTGTCAATCAAGCATGTGTGCAGCGATACCAGAATACGCAATATAATGAAGATAGTGTGTACACATTTTGCTTTAAATACAGTATATGTTGCATATTAGTTTAGTGGTCAGGTTTGTCTATAAATAGACAACCAGAACCGTGGAAAAACTACTTCATTATCATCATCTATTCAACAGAAATATAATTTAGTAACAAAATTGTTTGAAAAAAATATGTCCAGGGGCATGTGTACTTTTTTGTTTTTTGCAGGGCTTTATCCGCCTAAAAACACATCTTATTAAGAGGTTTTGGTCCTAAGTTGTAGATTTTGTTCCAAACATTGAGAATTTTGGTCCATAATTGAAGATTTGTTTTTCAAAGTTGAAGATTTAATGAAGGAAATTTAGTCAATACAAATAAAAATGTGAACATCTTTGTTTTCTGTAAAACATTTTGGTATTTCTGTTAACTAGCCTACTGTATATTTATGGCTTTGACAAAAAAAACAAATGGAGGGCTAGGTCATTTTTAGGGAGATAAGATCCAATAGTTGCACTTAGACATGCCAATGGTGATGCCACACACTCACTTCCATTACACTGTTAATGTATTTGTAATTAAAGCTAAATCCATCTGAGCCATTAGGCTCATTGAGCCGGTGCTTATCCCCAATTTCCATGGAGCAAGCGAATGAGAGTACATTACTTCCCCCTGGACGGGCACCAGTCCATTACAGATTAACTCCCCAGTAGGTGGGATGTGGGGTTATCCCATTTACGATTGAGTAAAGAAGTAAGGACAGCCTTTGGAGTCAAAGAAGATGGCAAAATGGCTGAGCGGGGAGTACTCAATAAAGTTGAGGGCAAAGAGGATGGACTTGGCCTCAGCCAAGAAGATGGACAAGTGGTTGGGAAGCCTGCTACTGAGGGTGATGTCTTGATGACGGGCCATTGACGGCAGCAGCAGCCGCCTTGTCACCTTCCTTGGAGCCATGAGGAGTAGTTTGAAAGTTGGTCTTTAATTTAATTGTGGAGCTTGATAAAAGGTTAGGGTGGGTTTAGATTTTGTGATGAGTGGAGAGGCTCAGGTGGATAGAAGGAAGGGGGTGGCCCAGGGAGGAAAAGTGGGCCAGGAGAAGGTGCCAAGAGTGGCAGGGTTGATGCTGAGATGGTAGAGATCTGGTCTGATGCGTTAGCTGAAGGGAGGAGATAGGGTTTAGTCCTATCAAAGAGGGTGGAAAAATTGAGGTACCTAATGAGGTTGTAAACAGGGTTGTGGGTGTTGGTGAGGGCTCTAAAAACGCAAGGAGAGACTGAGCTTTCTTTACCTTAGCAGAAAGGGGGTTTGTTGGCTTTAATGTGAAGGCTGGTGATGGGGGAGGTCCTGTAGGCACCCTGACAAAGCCTAAGGGCTTCATTTTGGATGGTGTTGATGTGGTTGAGGTAAAGGTTGTGAGTGGCACAGTGGACAATATAGTCGAGGTTGGCACGAATGGTGAACCTGAAGATTTTGAGAGCATGGGGGTTCGCACCTCAAGAGGTGTTGGAGAGGAGGCGGAGAAAGTTGAGGGAGCTGTTGCATTTGTTTCAGTTTGGTGATGTGTTGTTTGTAGAAGAGCTTGGGGTCTAGGGTTAAACCCAGGAACTCAGTGTGGTCAACCTTAGGGATGCGATTCCCATTGAGCAAGAAATTCAGGTTGGGGTGGAGGTTGTTGAAATGACACAAATTCATACAGACTGTCTTGTCTTTGGAGAATTTAAAACTATTATTGTTGCACCAATCTTGCAGGCAGTTGAGGCTGAGTTGGAAGCCTACATGTATTTTCGACAAAGGAAAGCTACAAGAGGAGTAGAAGATAGTGAAGTCGTCATTTGATGTTGGGGCCAAGGTTGTCTGCGATGTCGTTAATGCTCAGGTTGAAGAGAGTGGGAGAGGATGCTGCCTTGGGAGACGCCCTCTTCTTGGGGGTAGGGGTTGGCGAGGGGGTGGCCAATACAAACTTGGAACTGCCTGGGTGAGAGGAAGTTTTGAAAAAGATGGGGAGGTGGCCTCTGAGGCCGATGGTGTAAAGTTTGCGGGTAATGCCGTATTTGCAAGTAGTGTCTAAAGCTTTCTCGAGGTCAACAAAGATGGCAACGAAGTGTTCATTTTTAGTTGGTACTGTATTTGTAATGTGGTACTGTATTTGTAATGTGGCACTGTGTTTGTAATGTACTGAAACTTTTATCAATTCAGGTGGTACTTTACATGTTAATCATAGCTTCTTAAATAGATTCTGTTTCTCAGGAAAAAATGCAATAAAACACACAAAGCCTAATTTTAGTCATTTTGACAAAGGGAAATGAAATTTAAATTTTAATATCCTTTTTACCTAATCTGTTTTTTTAATTCCCGTCTTCAACATTTTGATTAAATGTTCTCTTTCTTATTAGATGCAATTGCTTAGCCACTGAACAAATCCTTTAAAGATACAATGAGTTCGACATTTAGACATCTGCACATGGGATGATAGGGCAATATAAAAGCAGCTACAATATGAAGCACAGTTCACATGCACAAAATTATACGGTACATTAGAGACGTATGTATGTCCAAAGAGTACAGTAAACAGAGATATCAAGCTAAATGAGCATGACGATAATTAGATTCAGTGGTCCATAGGGATTTCTGCGTACAATTCAATCTCAGACACATAACACAACATGGCACTTGTAGAATATGGAGCTCAATATTTGTAATACTTTTGCATTCTACTACTGTATGGAAATTTATTGAAAACAAAAAATGACAAAAATGTAAAATGATTCACAGAACACTACACTGTAAGGTAATATAAACGTAAGGTACAAGGGCATGGTTATGTCCACTTTGTGTGATGAAAGAAAAGATTAAACGGCTGTTAATTGAAACTTCAAGAAAATGTATAGCAACATTTTCTGAAATGGCACAGCCATTATCTAAAATTTAAATAAGACACTGCCCCCCCCCCCCTCCCTCTAAAAAGGTGATCGGAATCTGGTTTGAAACAAAACCATTTTATCCAATCAACTGCTCTATTTTGTAGCAAATAAATATACATCTTTCTTCTGAGAGCGATAATCTTTTCTGCCATGTGATTTATTACTGCATGCTTGGTCAAACGGAATGAAGAAGGGGTTGAAAACTGTTAATGTCGAAATCCCACAGGAGATAAAAATTACGTTCATTACAACAACGGAATATATCTAAGTTTTTGTTTCAATGTCAGAATCATAGAGCCCATGATGTAGGATTGCAAGTAAGATTTGTATACATTATTTCAGAGCAGGTGTTGATAGTCTGCAGTTGCACAAAATTTGTGGAAGATTTGACAGTAGCATGTCTATTCTTCTCTACACAAAGAGCAATATATCGCTAATTATTCAAATTATCCTCATAGTACGGTGCTATATCTAATCAGGTTTTTCTTTACCATTTTAGCATGATGTGAAGATACTGTACAGTACTGTTATCTGATGTTTGAAAAACAATACAGCTTGAACTAACTCTTAATCTTTAACAAGGCAATACTGTACTTTGCAGCTACAGATTAAAACTCATAATTGTTTTTGTTTTTTTTGTTTTTTGGGGGAGGGGGAGAATCCCCTCTCATGCCAAACATTAAAGGGAGACTTAAAACCCCAACAAGTTGATAAAGATCTGATTGCTTCATATTACTAGTTAAGGTTACATAGCAGGCCCTTCTTCCTTTAAGGGGTGAATTGCTAATGGCCTAAAATATGTTTAAACATGTAGTAAAAATAGCACTCTCCTATGCTGTTTAGAAGCTAAATTTAACGGGGTTTTTTATATGTGAGAGTTGGTGGGGTAGTAATTTTGCCATGTAAATGTAAAGGTCATTGAATTAAAGAAATTAACATCAATGGCAGAAAGAAACTATTTTTGTTTGATAGCATCTTCAGCAGAATGTTAATTTGATGTGACCTTTAATATGAGAAATGATGGAACTAGACTGACTTTGTTGAAAGAATGAACATAATTGAAAAATGTGTAAAGGGGACATGTCAGCTAAACTACTGGATGCCTGCATGAAATGTCTTTGTGTTTAGAATGTGAGAATATCAAAAGCTTACAGAACATTTAGTCAACACAAGTCTGAAAATGTCAAATCTGGAAAAAACACAAAATCAATAAACTACATCAAATTGATCTGCCACTAGTCTACCATTATACACATATACACTTAAACAAGTGCTAACGTTCATGAAATTACATGAAACATTAATATGTATTTATTTTGCATGGATAGAGGCCTATTCAAACCTCACGAATGACAAAATATATTCAACATGAATATGATGCAGGGGAATTAACATGGAAAACATTACACAAAGGGAAGTGGCACTATAACATATACATACTGTATGTAGCATACAGTTGCATTCTTAACCCTGGTCGGACTGCAAAAAAGAACTTCTTGTTCCGGTCCTGGTCCTACAAGGCTTCATCGTGGACATTTAACAACTATAACTTTTTTTGCTGATTACCTTTTTAGAAACAACATTAAATACTGTGTAGAGCAGTCTGACTGATGAAAGTCCCAAGATTAATTTATAAGTACATAATTTGTAGTGCAATACACAGCTTACTGCCTTTTTTCTTCAATTTCAGTCATTTGCTACTTTTAGAATAACTTTCCCAGCTAATTGATGACCCAGGAAAGGCAAAGTAATTCTTGGTCAAAGTCAGTTGTTTACTTTCACACTACTTTGACAAATGATCACATGTTTACAAAAAATTCAAATTTGCATATTTTCTTCAATAAGATTTTGCTACCATTTTTGCTTGGTATCACTACTTCTTTTAAATGCATCAAGGATACCCAAAATGCAACTCGGATACCCACAATGCAGCAATACAATCTCAACACCTCCAATGATGTTGGTCAGATGGCCACTATCAGTGAGTTGCATGATAGAAAGATGACTAGTGGAATAAGTTGTGATGCCTTTCAATCAAGAATATGGCTTCATCACATACAACTGATATGATAAGCAGCCTTTGCAGATTGGGCAAGGTCAGATTACCAGAGATACTGTACCAGTACATACTCTACGAGTACCAGTTGGAATTCTCTATCAAAGCCCTGTCATGGACACTTTCTGTTTATTGCAAGTAAGTTTTGCTTCCTAGCAAAGTCACAAGTAGGTGGCCGTGCTATCAGTTACTCTAGATGCAGTACAGTACAAATTTAATGGTAACAAAAGTTATGTAACTGTATTCCTGCCAAGGCCCCATGATTTTTTCTGTACAAATAACTACCAGCTCATCTCTGAAGTACTAACTTTACGTCAGCACTGTGCATCTCTAATTCAGACTGCTTTTATAGTGCTTTACACTGTGCAGTTATTGCAGCTCTCTGTGGGGAATTCATAAACTACCTTAATGGATACATGTAGCAGGGTCAGAGGATAACACAGGAATCACAGCAACACAAAGACACAATGATTCAAAAAGGGTGTAGCCTAGGGACAAAGAAAGTCTTCCAATCACAGGAAAACATTCATGGGTTACTCAATTTATACCCCAAAATCAAATGGTATCAACCCATTCCTCATTGCAAACGTCGAAAAATGCAAAGAGACTAGTGATGTGCTCTTTAATATGAGCTCTGATAATTTTTGACTTTAGAAAGGAAAGGCAAGCTTACTCTGGATCCTGAACAATAAGAGTTAGCTTTTACTATATATTAGTGATTTGCTCTTTTTTTTTTTTTTTCATTCCGCAACTACACCCCAACATGATACACACAGAACATCTACTACTGACTAGATCTTACCACGAGCAGGATCTCCTCGCCTGTTACCTAAGTTAGAATCTTCTCGTCGATTCCCTTGGTAATAATCTTGATCATTGTCAGAATAGTACCCATACCCCTCCTTCCTTCTGTCTTGGTAATACTGCCTTCCCCTTGCATTTTGTCCATTACCCCTGCTACGGTTTCTCCCCCTCTGCCTAATTCCTGTATCCTCAACTTTGACCCTACCGGATGTTCTGTATCGTTTTGGCGGATCCCTCTCCTGTGTGCGGTCTTTGGCAGTTTTGACGGGAGGCCATTCTTCAGCCATATGGCCAGACTGGTATCCTTCCCCTATGTCCTGCCCCCTATTCCATTCTGGATCGGGCTCGTAATAATCCCCCTCATAAAGAAAGGACAACTGCTGCAAGGCATCTTCTGCAGCCTTCCACAAACCGAGACCACTGTGGATTTGAATAATCTCCATACGTCTGACCATTATCACCATTTCTATCATTTTCTGCTCTACTTCTTGTCTCACTGTTATATTTTGCATTCTTTTGTGGTGGGTCTGGTTTTAGATTCCTGGATTTTGAATGATCAGTCCGTGTCGCGCCATCTTCCCTGACTTCATCAGTGACTGCATCATCAGATGAGGTGTCTCGATTACCAGATAGACTACTATGAGCCTCATTTCCATTTCTTAATCTATTCCGTCCTACACCAACATTCCTTCCTTGATCATATCTATCCTCTTCTTGATGAATAGGCGCATTTTTGATTGATCCTCTTGTGTTTGACGACTCTTCGTTCCCTTTTCTGGTAGGTGGTTGAGCGTCAAGCGCCATCTTACTTTTTTTACTACTCATTCTGTCCGATACCCTCAAGGGGGGATGGGTAACTACGTTATTGCTCTTCATAGGAGCTTTTACCTGGTCTAGCTGTTGCTCCCTCATGTGAGGGACAATTTCTTCCTGTCTTGGTTCATCATCTTCATCTTCATCCCTATCATCTTCAACCCTATCACTCTCAGTCTCTGATCTACCGTTTACGTCAACACCATAATTCTTCCTGATGGAAGCAGCAGCTTTTAAATCATCCCTGTTCTTTTTCTCTTGATCTACAAGTTGCTGGAGATATTTTGTGTTTAGTTGATTCAAAGGACCCCCGTCCCTCTCTACATGCACTAGGTCATCTTTACCTTTGCTCTTTGACAACTGTACTCCAAGAGGAATTTCATTATCATTATTGCTTTCAACCTCCATATAATATGAGGGGTTCATATCGACACCACCCTGATAATGGTTGTTATCGCTAGAAACTTTCCCCAGCTGTTTTAGACTGTTAGAATCTTTTTGGTATGAATCTTGCCTATGAACATTTAACTGATGAAATGGCTGCTTTGTCGAAGCGACAACAGAAGCTTTGTTCACATCTTATCCCATTAAACATTCCAGAGGAAGGCATTGAATGAATAGAAAGAAGAAAGAAAGAAAACAGAGCAAAGATGGATTAGTTGTATACCACCACCAATGCAATAACAACACAAGAATAATTTTATAGTTCATTTGGTCCCCCCATACCCAATATAATCTAGAGCGTATACCTCCACCCCGTTGCAATTCCAACTTGCCAAGAATAATTTTAGAGTTCATTTGATCCCAATACCCAATATAATCTACCACATAAATCCTAGGCCCACCAAGATTCATCCGAAGTTATGATCTGTAATGAACATTTGCAATATGAACATTTGAAGATTATCTTCTGACTGGATTTTTTCCAACACCACACCATTGTTTTCAGGTTTATTATAGTGAAGTTTTGTTTGAGCTCTATTCAGCCAGGATTCACATTCCATAATTTTCCATTCATGGCAGTAACCAATTGTTTCATTTTAAATGATTCCAGACAACACTTGATGTAAGTCTCTTTTGAGTCCAGAAAATTGATTGTTTGGATCTTCATTCAGAACACAAAGTCATTTTCCATTGGAAAGTTTCAAATCAGTCTTGACAACTTATTTTTTGACAGATCTCATCCTAAAACATCCCCACCCCTCAATTTCTGCCCTTTTCCTGTTCCCAATAGTCCCAAATTTTAACCACTTCTTCATGAAACAGTAACAAAACCACACACAAAATCAGTTCTGGAGATACACATATCTTGATGACAGACAAACTCACCTTAAAATGTCCCCACCCCTTCATTTGCACCCTTCCCCTGTTCCAATGTCTCAAATTTTAATAACTTCTTTTGTAAGCAGTAACATAACCACACACCAAATTTAATCCAAATGCAATCATCAGTTCTTGTGATATCTTGATCATGGACAAACAAACAAACAAACAAACAAACAGAGGCGAAAACATAACCTTCTGTCCAACTTCGTTGGTGGAGTTAATAAATGAAATACATATTCATAAAAAGCTGGAAAATGCAACCTTCGTCCACCACCTCTACATTTACTTCCAAGTGTAATGACACCAATATGTTTCATTGCTGTGTTTAAGGGATTAGTTCAGGGATCGTCAAGCAAATACGAAAGAGAACTTTAAAAGGAACAAAATGGTGTAGAAAGCTTTCAAAACGCTTATTCCGTTAAGGAGATATCTAATTTTAAAGCTCTGGCTTATCTGTGTAGAAACAACTGGTCTAGAAAGTACTATGGAGGGTTGAGTGCGCTCATCCTCATGATTCTTAACAATTGTTATTGTACTTTAAAGAAAGTTTAGTTAAAAGTTTTTACTATCTAAACTATTTTTCCTCGAACTTTCTTCAGGTGGTATATTATAAATACCCTTACCAGAATCAGTTTTACTATTTCTTTGACATATCTCATGGTTTTAAAGCCACAAAATCGCACGACAAAATATGATAGAATACATCAAGACTTTGAGAAATCTGAGGCTATGACATCACAACTAGTCTGATTTCAGTCATTTCTACACAAATGATACCAAAATTTAAACTTAAATATCTCCTTAGCTGAATATGATTTTAGAAAGCTTCCTTTACTACTTTGTTTCTTTTGAAGTTCTCTTCCATATCAGATAGACTTGCTTGATCCATGAATTAATCCCTTAAAGGAGCATGCAACAGAAAAGTTAAGGTGTTGTTTTCTTTTTTGGCAAATTTATTTGACATTCTAACAAACTTACTGTAGGTTTTATCATGCACTAGGGAACTTTGGTTGATTACAGATTTGTTCTTCAACCCGAGTACATATGAACACAAGTATTAAAGTCAATACATGTACAACACTAGAATATTAGTACTTTCTAGAGCCGATACCTCCGCCCGTTGCAATTCCAACATGCCCAGAATAATTCTAGTGTTAATTTGATCCCCATACCCAATATAATCTACTTCAGAAATCCTGAGCCCACCAAGATTCATCCCCAAGTTTTGATCGGTAATGACCGTTTGCAATCTGAACACTTGAAGATTATCTTCTGACTGGATTTCTTCCAAGGCCATACCATTGTTTTCAGTTTTTTCAAGCCAAGCATCATTGTTTGAGCTCTATTCACCCAGGATTCACATTACATCATTTTCCATTCATGCCTGAAACGAATTGTATCATTTTCATTGATTCCAGAGAACACTTGATGTAAGTCTCTTTGAGTCCAAAAAATGTATTGGATTTTCATTCAGAGCACAAAGTCATTGTTCAGCAAGGTCCATTAGAAAGTTTCAACTTAAATTTTGACAGATCTCATCCTAAAACATCCCCACCCCTCAATTTCTGCCCTTCCTCTGTTCCAATTACTCCCAAATTTTAAGCACTTTTTTACTAAACAGTAACAAAACCACACACCAAATTTATTCAAAATCCAATCATCAGTTCTGGAGATATCTTGATGACAAACAAACAGCGAAAACATGTCCCCATCCCTCACCCCCACCCCATTTGCACCCTTCCCCTGTTCCCCAATGTCTCAAATTTAATTTACTTCTTCCATAAGCTTACCCCACCCCCATTTGCACCCTTCCCCTGTTCCAATGTCTCAAATTGTTATCACTCCTTCATTAAGCAGTATCAAGAGCACATACCAAATATGATCCACTTCCAGTCATCAGTTCTTGAGATATCTTGATGACAAACAAAAAGACAAACAAACAAATTTACGGAGGCAAAAACATAACCTTCCGTCCAACTTCGTTGGCGGAGGTAACAAGACGTTATAATATTGTATATTGCCATGCACAGAAAACATTCCCTCATGCTATTCCTAGGTACTGCAGCAGTAAAATTAAAATACAACGCTTTATTGCTAAAAGTTCTTACCATCACGGCATCTGTTCTCATCTGACTGATCCTGACAGTTTATGATGTTATCACAGTACAGATGCTTTGGGATACACTCTCCGCTTCCACATTGAAACTGAGTCAACATGCACTGAATATCATCTGTAGAACAAAAAGTTGCACCTCAAGTTAAAATGAGAATCAAATAAAAACTTTTTGATGCCTTCGGTTATTTCTGCATAAGTACACATTAAAAGACTCATTTATTCAGATTAAATGAGTAATGTTATTATTCCAAATGTTATATTACATTGTACAATCATGCCACTTCAAATAACTTGTCTACGAGAAAAACATTATTTTACATAATTTGTGAAGAAAAATATTCCAGAATTGGTGTAAATATGACTCAGGTTCCATGGCAGAGATCATTTTCCAGTATGGATATGGCCAAAAATGTTCAACTCTAAGATAACATAACAAGATGACAGGCTAAGAAGGGCGAGTCACCCCATAAAAAGCCCAAGCTACCATCACCTCAAAAAAAACGACACTCAATTTTAGTAAAGAACTTATCAACGTTGACTTTAAAATTGTGAATAGAATTGAAGCTAACTACCCACTCAGGCAAACCATTCCACTCATTAACAACTCTATGCGAAAAGCTAAAATGCTGAACATCTATCTGTGAGAACAATTTGGTCAACTTCAAACTGTTACCACATGTCACATGAGGATTAGCTGAAACATGCAAGAAATTACAGAAAGTCAAAGCATCACTACCATATAGGAATTTAAAAATCTGAATCATATCGCCACGTATTCTTCTTAACTCAAGCGTGGTCAAACCAAGAGTTAGCAACCTAGATTCATAAGAGAGATTCCTTACTTCGGGAATTAGTCTAGTGGCTCTTCGCTGAACCTGCTCCAAAATAAGATTATCCTTCTCATGAAAGGGAGTCTAAGCCTGAATAGCATACTCAAGGTGAGGCCTGACTAACTGCTTATACAAATTATAGACAACCGCTCTACCAAGAAAAGAAAAAATTCTTTTAATCAAAGCAAGCATCCTATTTGCCCTTGCAGCTGCTAAAGCACTGTTTAAGAAGGCTTCAGATTGCTAGTAAAGACAACACCTACAGTAGATCCCTTTCTTGATCTACACAACCAAGACTTTAACCACTCATGCAGTAATCAAAAGCCAAATTGCTCTGACCAAAATAAATAACTTTGCATTTATCAACATTGAATGACATCTGCCACATTTGGGACCAAGAAACTAACTTATCCAGATCAGTTTGCAACAGTGAAGAATCCCTTGCATCATCAACAATCCTGTACAGCTTAGTGTCATCAGCAAATTTACAAATCCTGGAGCCAAGGGAAATATCATTAATGAAGATTAAGAAAAGAAGCGGACCCAATACAGAACCCTGAGGAACACCACTTGTAACCTTCTTCCATGGAGATACAGTACTTCACATTAACAACAACAACCTGACAATTAACCAAAAATGTATCCAACTGGTACACTTTCCCTCACACCAAGCGCTCTTGTTTTCAACATGAGCCTGCCTAACAAAACTTTATCAAATGCTTTTTGGAAGTCTTACTATGATTTATGTTAAATGTATACATGCACAAACGCATACAAATGTATACTTAAGTACATTTCTGTAGTATACAAGAATATGCGGTAGGGATGCACTGGATCCAAATTTGTGGATCCGGCCAGAACCGGATTTGGCTGGATCTTTGATGAATTCAGCCGGATAAAATCTGGCAGGGCCAGATTTTTCAATTACAAAAAAGAAATCATTTACAAAATGAATTATGGAAAGGGAGAATCTTAGTTAAAGTATACAATGTGTTAGGTGTAAATGCACTGTAATAGATTGAAAAACTCATTATATTAAAAACTTTATTTAACATAACTGCAACATAAATGTTTTAAATGATTGTTTGATACATGTAAATGTGTTTGTTGGAAAAGTGGTGTACACATCTTTTAAAGTTTGTGCTAAAACTGAAAGCCACATTTAAAAAAACAGTCGAGATTTTTATAATAATCCGGCCAGATTTTTTTGGAAATCCGGCTGGAACCAGAAACGGATTTTTCCCACTATCTGGCCGGATAGTCCGGCCGGACCGAATATCCAGTGCATCCCTAATATGTGGTAGTTCTACTTGAACAGTACCGCAAATGTAAATTGTGTACTGCAAGTTAAATTCTGTAATATCAGCACTTATGTGAAAAGATCCTAGTACAGTATATCGGTAAATCGCTATAGGCCTATATATGAAGTAACTTAAATTTACTAAGTGTTTCTTAGTTTTATCAATTTTAATCATTTTTTCATTCTTGGACAGAAATATTATGTTTTGGCATACAAATTACGTTAGTTTTCAGATATAAATATTTCAACAAAATCTATAAAATCATCAAAAATCTTTGAATTCCATTTACGGAATAAAGTTGTAAAAAGAAACTCATTTTGTCACTTTTTGTTTAGGCCTAAGCTACATGAAAAACTAACAAAGATAAACAAACACTAACCATCGTCCTGCTCATCTTCAGTATCCTGAACCTTGGGCAGAGGTGGTGGCTGTGATGTTGTCTGCTTTTCCTGGTATGTTGTTGTGGATTGTGTTGTTGTGGATCGGGCTGTTGTTCTGGCCCTTGTTGTTTCAACAACACTGTAAGCTGTTGTTGTCGTTTGTTTCACCGGCTCTGGAGAAACTGTAGCTACTTGATAGTCGCGGAACTGATTCTCAAAGCCACCAATAATACTGCTCACATAACCTTCATGATGTGCAAAGCCACATTTCATGTCCCCATCAATCCAACAGCGGAACGTAAAACAATTCACCTCTTCATTTTCATCAACATAACCATCTTCAATGAATATCGATGTATCACACAGATCATAATTATCACAACATTTTTGTAAACATTCTGAAAAACCTTTAGCAGTTAAAGCATCAAGGAACTGTGCACCATTGGAAAGGGATTCGTCTGTTCTTATAATTTTTCCAGTTCGAAACTCATATTGATCACTGCATGTACTGAAAGGATAAATTGGTTTTCTGTCCTGTATTTCTAACCTTGGCTCATTTCTACCATAACTCCCGTTGCTTATGCCTTTTTTGGCAACATGGCCGTTCGTGTACAACTTGGTTGAGACACAACTTGCAAAGCCGGCAAGCATTAACACGGAAAATGTGGGCCAATCCATAATTCTTTTGGATGATCGGAGGTGCAAGGTATTAAAAGTTGCTACTTACAACATTATTCTGCAAATAACATCAATAAATTCCCTTTTTCCCAGCACCTTTCATCGACCATTTTCTCCGCAAGTTCAACCCGTCAGCGCAGCCCGTTTCGACGATTAACATGAACACAGACGTAGATCTAATTCGAATTTTTAAGTGCAGAAAATTACAGTGCGCGGTATACTGATGCGCACTCTTCTCTATCTCTAACGTTAGACGCGAATTTTAAAGAAGAAAAAATGGCGAAAAAAGCGTCCATAAACAACAATATTTTCTAGGAAATTATGTCCGGCCGGAAAGTATTTCATAGGATATCATGCCCCCACCCATTTCCCCCTCCCCTCCCTGTACTACTGTAGCTCATTTCGGCCATCGATTTATTGTTTTTCGAAAGGATTTTTACGAGTTAAAGTTGCGTGGTACAGACCGTGGAAGCTTATGATGAATTTTGTTCTGTTGTTTAAAAGGTTAATTGACTGTTATAATAGCGGTGACACTGAGGGGAAGAGCAGTAGAGGATGGGGAAGGAGAAACGTCATTGGGGCAAGAGCAGTAGAGGATGGGGAAGGAGAAACGTCATTGGGGCAAGAGAGGGGAAGCTCTAAAGAAGGACAAATTGTGCCCTTAAGCTTCTTTGCAAATAAACATATTCATGCCATGTTTGGAACTCTTTGTCTTCACACATTCGCCATGCCAGTTCACTTGGACAGTTCAAAACACGTCTCAAGACTTTTCTTTTTTAATCATGTATTACTTACTGAACTTTGGGGCAGCATTCTGGGCGCTTTGTAACCTATGGAAAAGGCGCCTACTACAAATGAACATGGATGGATGGATGGATGCCATATAAACAACCCAAGGCTGTATATTAAGAGGGGAGGGGTGGTATGGTATGGGCCGGGAGCCCCATGAAAGTAACAATCCCATTTCCCCCTCCCCCATACATAACTTCCACAGAGTGAAAATTTGCATGATTTTTTGATGTGAGATCATTTCCCCCATAGTAAGTGACAGATATGCCCCTCTCTTTCCCCCATGAAATTTCTGTTACCGCCACAGGTCGTTTGCTGGAAA
>JAIGNY010000110.1:647500-752500 GCA_020152595.1 Chiridota heheva | reverse complement strand
CCAGGGGCGATGCTCCCGAAAATCCTAGAAATTGCATGTTTTATTTAGGGGCGAGGATGGGGGGGGCAGAACATATTTTCCCGGAATATTTGGCAAGATTGACAACTTGCCCGAATTTTGCCTATCATGATTAAATCCACGTTCTTTGTTCCCTCATAACCCATTATCATTACCAAAATAAAAAGGCCAAATCACATAGGTTGGTCAAAGCTTTAAAGGTGTATGGACGTGTAGCAGCAACTTATGCTCAATTGCTTTAAAATCCATGAAAATGATTAAAATAGCACAAAATTTCATCCAAATCGGTTTAAAATTTTCCATTTTAGCTGTTTAAAGCATTTTAAATTTTTAAGCCAAAATATGCACATTTTTTGTTTCTCTTTAAGTTCCTCTTGTGATGTATGACAGGGCAGAAGTTCCTATTTTCTTATGTAAACACTTGTTGTTTTTTTTTTATTGCTAGTTACGCATTTGTGAAAAATGGATAGGAATTTTAACTAAACGTTTTTAAGTGTTGACCATACCCTTGACTAAAATCTAGTAAGAATAGACTTTGACATCATTTTCAGGAACTGAAATTTAGGAAGAAATTATAAAGAATTACATCAAGCTATTCAGCTACCCGACTGGTCATACATCACAAATTTAACATAAATTATGCATTTACTGCAGATTGCTAAAACTTCAAAAACTATAGCTACGTTCTATTAACAAGATTTAAAGACTGTTGCGTTTAGAATTTAATGCTCTTTCTCGGCTAAAGATTTCTAGGTGTCCATAGAACGGCCTTTAAGTGGAAAGTGAGGGGATCTTTTTTTATCTCAGAACTTACAAGGAAATGTGATTGCGTCATGATCTGATATCATTCTTATGTCTTTTTCATGGATGGAACCGAATGAAAAGCGGTCGAGAGGGTAGTAAGATCCCCTTCCCAAAAGGAAGAAAGTGTCTGACCAATTTTACTGCTAACGAAATGTAAAGGACCCATGTAGTCTGGAAACAAAACATATTAACTAGTACTTTAATTTCTATAAATTGAAAACAAAATATGTAATGGCCTAATTTTCAGGATTTTTATTTGAAATTTCTGTGAAATGGGGATGGGTAACTCTTAGAACACTTTCACTTGTTCAAAATTCAAAATTGAAATTCAAAATTGATTGGCTACGGCGATGCCCACCATCTGACCATATAATTTTTTAGCATACTAACTGGGCGACCGTTTGGTTGCCCAGTGAAAAAAAATTAATGTACTGAGTGACCAGGATTTTCGCCTTGGTTCAACAAAATGGCTGCTCCCATATACAGTCAGATAAAACAGTTTTTAAAACATACAACATCTAATGAAATAAAGTTCATGCATGTTATGCCACACTCAAGGGCGTGTCGGAATGTTTAACCCCCTAGAAAAAAAATTGTAAGGCTTTTCGATTTTGACTACTTCGACGGGAAAAAATGATGGCTCAGTATTGAAATCATTGTAGGAAAATTGATATGGTTATTGTTTTAGTTTTATTTAAGACAAAATACTTTTGAAAATTTTCTGGTTAATATCATTATTGTTTTGTTTTCTTCGTGGTTGTACTAGCCCCGCCCCTCCCACTTCCCCAAATTGGCCGGGCACCGATCTTAGTCGGGTAGAGATGTAGAATGTTGGAGGCAGGCCTACTTGTACACTTGTATTCAGCTAGATATCAGAATCATGTTCTCCCGCTCGGTATGATGCTTACAACATGCTGACATCATACTTGAGCACTTCGTTGGGCAGAGATGTAATATGTCGGATGTACTGTTTAAATCAGAGATACAACTCAATCATGCCTAAATCGTCTAGATGTATCAGACTGTCAGAATAATGTCACCCCGACTTGGCATAATGATGCTGATTGGGAACTTATTCGAGCAGAGATTTCAAATGTCGGTTGAACGGTTTATATTATACATCTCAATCGTCTGACCATGGATTTAGAAGAGACGCTGTTTGTGAAATACGAGAACCAGGAAAAATGCTAGTTTTTTTTTTTTTTTTTTTTAAACCGAAACAGTTGTTTGAAACAATTCAGATGCAGTAAATGGATTTTTTGTCTTTTATATTTGAGATTGCAGATTTCAACTTTGAGTAAAAAGTACACATTCACAAAATGTTATAGCATTATATAGCAGATCTAGAGGAGGGAGGGGGTTCCGCGGTTTGGAACGCCCCCTCCCCCCTTAAAAAACTACAACAATTTTCATTACTTCAAAAAATCCTTGTAAATTTCTTTACATTTTTGGGAATTTTATGGAAATCTCTCAATCTTTGTGAAATTTCCTTAATTCCCGTGCAATTTTCGGAATTTTTTGGGGCAATTTTCTTCGATTATCGGGAAATTTTCTTCAATTTTCGGGAAATTTTCTTCAATGTTTGGGAAATTTCTTTTAAATTTGGGCAATTTTCTTTATTCTCGTACAATTTTCGCTAAATTTCCTTCATTTTTGGGCAATTTGTTTTTCGATTTTCGGTAAATTACTTCCATTTTCGAGAAAATTGATTCAATGTTTGGGAAAACACTTTCAATATTCAATCAATTACTTTCATTCTCTTGTAATTTTCTTCAGTTTTCGGGAATTTTCCTTCAATGTTTGTGATATCCCTTTCAATGTTTGAAAAATTTCCTTCATTTTGGGGCAATTCTTCTATTTTCGGTAAATTACTTTAATTTTTGGGAAATTCCATTCCATGCTTGCGAAATCGCTTTCCATATTTGAGAAACTTCTTTCATTTTTGTGTAATTTCCATTTAATTTTCTTCATTTTGGCGCAGTTTTTCTTGATTTTCGGTAGATTTTTATCAATTTTTGGGAATGTTTTTTTCTTCAATGTTTGGGATATCTTTTTCAATGTTTAGGAAAACTTCAAAAATATTGAGAAAAATATCCCCAAAATAAATAAAAATTCACGAAAATTGAAGAAAAATTCCCTAAAATGCCAAAAATTGACGGAAATTTCCCGAAAATTGGACCCCCAAAAAAATAAGGAGGGGGAAGGGGGGTTAGGGGGTGGGGGTTGATAGCAGAAAAAGGCTTTAAAATGTGTCACATTTATGGGGCAAAGCTGCAGGTAGGAGCGCTGGGGGATAGCAGAAAATTGCTTAATCCAGGGTTGACGTCCTGGTAAGCGCTTTTTGGTTTGATTTTGCAGACTATTGCTTAAAATCGTGTCAATTCCACACTAGAATTATAGTTAAAAGGAATATATATTTTGGAACGAATGTTTAAATGTAGAATCCCATATACAATATGTGTCTTTAGTTTGGGTCTAGGGATGGTTTTCATGTTTTTGATGTAAAAATAAAGCTTTGAGGAAAAACATTTACAGCGTTGAGAATAAGTTTATAAGAATATATTCTCAAGATAATTTTTGCGCCCCTCAGGGAGTATGAGCATTCGGCGCCCTCTCGAACAGCTTCTACCAGCTGTATTCAATAAAATTGCTGTCCTTCATGGTAGGGGCAGATATTAAATATTGCTGACGAGCTATCTTCATGCATCTTTTATTGTCCAGGCGCGAAATCCAGGGGCTCGAGCGCCAATGGTTGCATTTGGGGTAGAGTCCCCGGAAATTTGATCTTTTTTGTGGAAAATTTATGCGCTTTTGGATGACAAAAATGGAACATTACGTGCAAATAGTATATAAGAAGAAGTTATTGATCAACACATAAATTTTCCCAGGGTCTAAAAAGATATATTTTCAGGACAATTTTGTCGCCCCCTTGGGCACTCGGCGCCCTCACAGAAAGCTTCACTTGGGGGGCAGCTGCCCCTTGCCCCCCTGTCACCACGACACTGGTGTACATCAAATAAAGATTATAACGTATTTTCTACATTTGATTATGATGCTCGTAGTTTCTCCGTTGACGCTTGTAGTTTCTCCGTCGACGCTTTTAGTTTCTCCGCTGACGCTCGTAGTTTCTCCGTTGACGCTCGTAGTTTCCCGTTGACGCTCGTAGTTTTTTGAGGGGGGAAAGGGCACAAGAGTCGAAATGAGAAAAATGGGGAAAAACTAGCGTATCTGATGAAAGAAAAAAATTAGATCATTCTAACGTCGAAATCAGCTCATAACCATATTTTTCTAAACAGAGAGAGAGGAAATTTTCCCTGAATTTCGTGAAAATTGAGAAATTTAGCTAAAAAGCGTAGAAAGCAAACAAAAATGTGACTTGCATATTTTCCCGCCAATTTTCTTACCAAGATTTAGGAAAAATCCCAAACACTTTTCAGCTCTTTACCCTCTTAAATATTATTTGTTGAGCACATCTATGGATACTTCTTCAGAAAAAAAATAATCTGAGGGTTTCAATATCACAAAAGCCCAGCTCCTGCAGATATGTAGTTTTGCAATACAACGGGTGAAATCTGAAGAAATATGTCAAACAAAACTATATATCAACGAGAATAATTAAAAGGATTAGTTCAGTGGTCAAGTAAGTCTATCTTATATGAAAGAGGACTTCAAAAGAAACAAAATGGTGAAGAAAGCATTGCAAAATCTTATTCTGTTAAGGAGGTATTCAAGTTTAAAGTTTGGTAGCATTTCTGTAGAAACAACTAAAATCAAACTACTTGTGATGTCACAGCCACAGATTCCTCAAATCTTTATGTACTTTTAAAGAAATTTTATTTAATTTTGTTACTACTTAAATCATTTCCCCTCAAACTTTCTTCAGGTGGTATATTATAAATACCCTTCCTAGATTAAGTTTTTCTACGTATTTGACATACCCCACGGTTTTTAAGCTACAAAATCGAAGGACAAAATAAGTCCTCTTTCATATAAGATAAACATGCTTGACCACTGAACTGATCCTTTAAAATATTTACCAAATTTTGAGTTTTCTTGTATTAATGCATTTTCCGTCCTTGTTTTCTTATCATCTATTTTACCTTCTATGTCCACTTGTCATGCTGGTTACGCCATTGACCAGATTACCAGGCTGTGGATGAGGCAGGACCGTTATTTTTCTCCAAACTGCTAAATGTGTGTGAGAGGGAGGTGAGACTGGTGGCAGTAAGAGTTAAGGTAAAGGAAAATATCCCCACCAACCTTCCCAACAGAGGTTACCAAGATGTAGACCTTAAATTCTAGCAAAAATTCAAGGTATATATTTTTTCCGAAGGTATGAAAACTATGAAATGAGGTAATACAGTAATACAGGGAGACAATAAGACCCCTCCCTTGTCTCGAATAATTATTAGTTTGATAGTCATTTATCAAGAACGGCCTATATTCATCAGACCAAGGTCAGCAGATTAAAGTAACCTCAGTACTGCCGAGAATGGAAGTAAGGGGTATTGTTCCCCTGGTCCTTGATACAAGGGGGTCCTGTTCATAAGGGTCCGTGGAAATATTGGCGAAAAACCCATGCTTGACAACAGGGGCATGGAAAAGGTCACCTCTCAGGGAGCAGGAATCCAACAAAATTACTGGTTATGAAAGCAGGAAAATTGCACTGGTAGATTGAAGGTGTTCAAAGAAGTGTATCTTCAGATCTTATATGAAAGAAGACTTAAAAAGAAGCAAAATAATGAAGAAAGCAATCAAAAATCTTATTCCGTTAAGGAGATACTCAAGTGTAAAGCTCCACCTTATCTGGGTAGAAATGACTGATGTAGTAAATCTACTTTGGAAGGTTGGCGCCCTCATAACCTTATAGTCACATTGGTTACAATTGTAAATGTATTTTAAAGAACATTTATTTACTTTTTTTTCTATTTGAATTATTTTTCCTCAATTTTTCTTTAGGTGGTAAATTATGTCTACCTTTACTAGATTCAGTTCGACTACTTTTTTGATATATCCAATGGTTTTAAGCCACAAAATCACAAGACAAAATATGATAGAATACATAAACATTTTGTGAAATATGAGGCTGTCACAACGAGTGTGGTTTCAATTGTTTCTACATAAATGATACCAAAGTCTAAGCTTAAATATCTCCTTAATGGAATAAGCCTTTTAAATACTTTCTTCACCAGTGCGTTTCTTTTTAAGTTCTCTTTCATATAAGACGGACTTGCTTGATCCTTGAACTAATCGTTAAAATTGCCATCAAACCGTTGTTTGTTAATCGGAAAATTTCCAGCAATTTGAAAGAAATTTTCTTTATTCTCGGTAATTTGTTTTTAATTTTCGTGAAATTTTCTTAATTTTTGGAAAATGTTCTTAAATTACGAAAGATTTTCTTAAATTTCGTAGATTGCTTTGTAATTTTCGGGAAATGTTGCTAAATTGTAATTTCCAATAATTTTACAAACTTTCCCCCAATTTTACTATTTTTCTATTTCATGTAAATAATCTCCCTTTATCTTCCAAATGGGGAGTAATTATGTTAAATCCTCTCAGTTTTAAATTAGAAATGGCAAAAACAGAAATAGAAATAGATGATGAAATTATTTTGACTCTTCAGAATTTTCCGATATGGGGCCAAGGCCCAACTTCCCAGGCCCGTATACAGGATTTTCCATGGGGTGGTGAGGGGGGGAGGGGCGTGCGTTTCCTCGCTAAAATTTCACAATTTCTCATAAATTATAAAGAGGTGTGCGGTATTATTTTGTGCCCCTAACCCACAATCCTCTCTGGGTAAAATAACTTCATACACCAATAATATTTCATACACATGTAGAAATAGTACATTATATATTTCATTCAAGCTTCCCCTCCTCCCTTCCCCTCCCCCCCCCCCTCCCTCCCCTCCTCCTCACCAAACCTTGTTATTTCCGAGACTTTTGATCGGCATTCGTATATGTTTGCATGATACATGCATTGCATATAATGTACATATGCAATTCTAGTCAGATAACTGTGTACTGTAGCCGGTGTAAAAGTAAATCCCCCTAGTAAATTGGGCCCTCCAACCCTTATTTTCTAGGAAATTTGCCCCCCCTCCCCTCCCCAGACAATAAAGCCATAGCCCTCCAGTAAATTTGGTCTCCCTTTATAGTAAAACTGGTCCGCTAGGAAATTTGGGCCCAGGCCCTTCTTTCCTATGAAATTTGGAGACAACAATTTGTCCCACTTTTGCAAGAAAAAACCCTTCCTCTCCCTTCACACTAAATCTCACTGCCGTTTTGCATAAAGCACGCCTTTTTTTCTTTAGCAGAATAGCTTCTCACTTCTTATCACTTTTTAGCTTATCACTTCAATGCACAAAATTAATTAAAGGAACACATCAGTAAATTACCTAGAAAATCAGTCCGGAGGACAAATTCACTAGACATTCCTTAGGAAATTAAGGTCCGGGAGGCCAAATTTACGGGGGACAAAATTTACTATCACACCGGCCATGAATATGCTTTGGTTGTTGGAAGTTGTAGGGCCAGGCCAGGCTGCAGGGCATACTCAGTACACAGCGTGCACTGTATGCATGTTAGCTGCTCAATTTATGCGTTGTGTGTGATGTGAGAACACCGAGTTGAGAAATGGAAGCGTCAAATCGGGTCACATTTAACGGTAACGGAGAGGAAGCAAGTAAAAAACTGCAAAAATCACCAGTTGTTAATAGACCGTCAGAAGAAGAGAAGATAAAAAAGAAAAACTCAAAATAACTTGCAAATACGATCGTCAGCAGATGAGAAGACGACTTGAAATTGAAGAATGGATGGATGACCAGTTACGCGAATTATATAAATGCGAGGTAGGCCCTAGTAGTACATTAGGTTTTTTTTTAAAGACTGCCAATCCACTAAGTTAGTGTCTGTAATTTTTGAGAAATGTTGCAAGAACTATCAATGGCGAATATTGGATGAAAAGTGTTCATTCAATTCCGTTCCGGTCGCACGAGACTGGCACTTGCTATAGCTTGCCGTCTATGCTCCGTATAGGATTAGGAGTCTTGCTGAGTTCCCGTAAGAAAGGATCATGTACAAAACAAAGGGATAAGATACCTGAAGGTCCAGATCTTTATATTTTGCACTTTGAAGAGAGGCTTTGATAGAGATTTTTATCTTATTCTTATTTCTTGATGAATTATGAAGACAAAATACACACTAATTTATGAATTTATGCTTTAAAGCCAGTCTGTTTTCAAAAAAAAAAAAATATTTAAAAAACTCTTAAACATGTTTAAGAGTTTTTTTATGTTCTCTTGAGTAACTATAGAAATTAGAATGCAGGTTCACTTCGAAAATACCCCCTGACTTGGGGGACCTTTGGAGGTGAATGGTGTAGGCTTATAAATAAAAAAAAAGTTCATGAAATATGGCATATCCCTGGCTCAACAGCAAAGTTGCATGAAAGCTTGATTGTTCTAAGCTTAATTTAAGAAAGATGCATATTCTTGCTGGAAGAAGTTCTAAATATTCAAAGTCCATGAACATATTCCCGGCGGCTACAGTGGCTGGGTAGAAAAGTCGCGTGGTTCTTAGGATTGTATTTACTTCATTAAAAAACAATGCATATTCATGTGTGATAATGAGGTCAATGAAGCATGACTTTTCTGCCAGCAGCTAGGTATAGGCCACACTTAAAATGGCAACTATTAATGTTAGGCTACATAGGAAAAACCTCAAAGTTTGTTGAAATTTGATTCTTATTTAAAAACTCACATGAAACGCCTAAAAATTGCAAGAGAAATTCCTTAACAATCCATACCCTGCAAAAACATATTCCAAAACTATCCTCCTTAGGTGCAAACTCATGAGAAAAATTGAAGCTAATTTTGAAAGCTTGTTACTCTTAGACTTAAAAAAGCCATTTGTTTGCAGCCTCTATCAAAACCATTAAGATACAATATCTACAGTAATTAATAAATAAATGACTAGATAACAGTCACAATATTTTTGGAAGGGTATTTTCATCCTAAATTTAAGATTTGTACATGACCAAATGTAAATTGTTTGATTTAACTTTTTAAAAAGCGAATCAAATTTCATTTTTAAGGCACATGAGAGGCCACAAAAATGTCTCAAATTTTTCCTGATTTGCATTTAATAAGGAAAGTTTTTGAATATTTTTTGCAGAGAATAGATTGTTGAAAAATTTATTTTGCTATTTTAGGAGTTTCATGACCAGGGATGCAAGAGTTTTTAAACAAGAATAAAAAATCAGCAAAATTTGAGGTTTTTCTTATGCAGCTTAATGACCCCTATGTTTGCTAATTCAAGTGTGGCATATATACTGGACTTCAAAGTGAACTGTTCTCTATTTTCGAGCTTTAGTAATCAAGTTATGTTCCTAATAAAGATGGCCTATTTCTAGAAATGTAAATATTTTGCGCATTCTAATTTTAGACCAAAAATTATGTGACGATTTTTGTGCAAAATGGTGAGATATGATCAGATGTTTTTCCTAAGGCTTTACTTTTTTACTGCTATACTAGAATTTTTCTCCTGTTTTTGAATGATTGGTGGTCTTTAACACAATGGTACATTACAGTAGAATAAAGGTGCGCACTTGAAATCTAACTGAAATTAGCATAACATTTGGCCTAAATTGTCTTCAACTTCCACATTGATACAGTACTTGATACCATCCATAAAGTTTGCACTAGTCGTAAGCAGAACTGGCAATACCAGATTATCTGAAAAATCAGCATGGAATCAGTGGCATAGCCACATGGGGGGTGGATCCAGACCCCCACACACACACACACTTTTTTGAGGAAATGTTCCAAAATTGTGATAATTTTTGTTTTTTATATCTTTTTTGCTGTTAAAAAACAAATTGCCCACAGACGTGGGCTAAATTTGAACACATTGTCTTGGGAGGGAGGTCTATGACCTTCTCAGACCTCTTCACTTTTTTTAATGCTGGCTACGCCACTGCACGGAACCATGCATGGGTGAGGATCCCTACCATTAGGACTGCCTGTCCAGCAGAAGTTTAGTACCAAGATTCCAAAAATTCTATCAAATTGCCGCAATTCCACTAATTTTTCTTACGAGGACATATTTGTCCTTACGAGGACAGAATTGGCGTAAATGACTCAGGTTCTAAGTCTAAGATCTTAAGTAAAATTACTGACATATTTTCCACTATGGGTTGAGGGGGAACAAGGTATGAGCTTTCTACTAATACAGTAATTTGACAGTGGATACATCTTTTTACAGTAGCTAGTTGGAAATATTATTGCACAGTATGTGTATGCCATGATGAGTGGAATGATGTGACATTCAGGAACTTTTGCACACGCCATGCCATACAGTAGTATGCAGCTGTAATACTTGTATATTACGTATACATGGTCTGCTCTCCTTTGTTAATTGTTTTGCAATTTGCATATTTATGCTAATCTTCTTTCTCGATTCTCTCATGTACATGTATGACTATGAATATTCAATCCTCAACAATTTCTGTCGCCATTGTCCCGATGGCGATGAAAACTTCAATCGTGGCGACCAAAAAATTGAAAAATGATGATTTTATTCGCCAGAGAAATAACACTTTATGTCTCACTTGGTGACCAAACTAAAAGTTTCTTTGAGTAAGAAATGTACTGAAAATATTTAGATAGCATCAAATTCCTTTATTCTTTTCTGCCCCAAAATTACTGGCAATCCTAATCCCGAATATAAAACAGGTTTTTGAACTTGTGATTAACCTTTTGGAAATGAGGGAACATGGTTGTCAGTTTTTTCTGTGTTGGCTGCCACAAAGCAAACACTATGGTCAAGGGTTGTGCATACTGTACATGTAAAATTAACCTGTTTTTTCATTATCCACAACGATTACTTTTCAGAAACATAGAAGTAAAGGAATTACTTAGCAATCAGAAATAATGTGAGAGAAAATTTACATGCTGAAACATTTTATCACTTGAGGTGCTCCCCCTCCATCTTTTTAAATCTCTAAGTATCACACATGACAGGAAGTCCCCCCCCCAACCCTTTCCTATCACCAAATTATAGACTCTAGTGTGATGATCACTGGCACACACTAGGCCCCCCCCCCCCCTTTGAATTGTTTTTTTATATTTAATTTGATCAATTGTTAGTATTTTGGAATTGTATGTACGGTATAATTATTTGATATTAAGTGTTCAAGAGCACATACCGTACCTATTTTATAAATACCTCATATAATATACAGTATGGTAGTACCATAAGCTGGGAGGAGGGTCGGGTAAACGGGGAAACTGGGAGGAGGGTAAGGGTGGGGTAAACTGGGAAACTGGTAGGAGGGTGAGGATGGGGAGTTAATGCTTGAAGGGACTCACTTTTATAAATGAATGAGCCAATGAAAATCAGCAACAATTTGATTGAATTTGCAATTTTTGTTTCAAAGCACTTATTTAGAAATTTGATTGTAATTTTTTTTTTCAAATTTATTTTGAAAATGGTAATACAATTTTTACCACCAAAACTTTTATCTCAATGTTGGTTGACAGACATATTCTGTGCAAGTGTACATACAATATATTTTATTTGAACCTAATTTACAACTTTTATTTCTCATGCATGTTCTAGTGTTCTCATACTCTTTACTGTAAGTACCACTCTGTATACTTCTTATTAAAATCCATTACTCCTTCTTTCTAGGTTTATATTTCACGTCTGGTACAGTACTGTATATATCAATATTGGTGTTTCCAATTTAGTCAGAGCAAATTTAGTTATATCCAAAACTCTTGTTTACAGTACTCTCCACTTTGCGATCAAAATACTGAGGAGAATTTAACATTATAAGCAACATTGCTTTGTAAGTGGAACTTACTGGAATGTGATGCCCGGGTCCAAAGTCTATGATGAAAGATAACCTTGGTATGTTGATATCACTATGGTGATGATTGAACAGTTAATTCATAGTTCATATGTATTGAAGGCTGGTGATTTAATATTAAAGTTAATGAATTGAAAGTTCAAGTGTCATTTCAAGGTGTATGAATGTTAGATTGGTGCCAGGGCTCTAGTGCTGTCAACGATATTAGCGATTAGCACTCGGAACTCTTCAAAAACCTTTAGTAAAACTTTTAAATGATTAATCGTGAAAATACTATATAGGTGGCCTAGTGTACAGTAACAATTAGCACCACTGAAAAAGATCATAAAATACTCAAAAAATCACTGAAAACAAACCCCTCTTATGCTTAAAACGCATAAAAACGGCATTAAAAATTAAGCAAATTCCTTCATTTTCTTGATTATCGATCGTTTAGATCTTTCTACGGCGTGTTCATGCCCAGAACTAAATTTATCTTGTTAAATTTAAAATCTATTAACAGCAACATGAGCTAAACTGCTTCAAAATCTATTAAAAACAACCTGAGCTAAACTGCTTCAAAATCTATTAAAAGCAACCTAAGCTAAACTGCTTCAAAATATATTGAAAGCAACATGAGCTAAACTGCTTCCAAAATCTATTAAAAGCAGCCTGAGCTAAACAACTTCAAAATCTATTAAAAGCAACATGAGCTAAACTGCTTCAAAATCAATTGAAAGCAACATGAGCTAAACTGCTTCAAAATCTATTAAAAGCAACCTGAGCTAAACTGCTTCAAAATCTATTAAAAGCAACCTGAGCTAAACTGCTTCAAAATCTATTAAAAGCAACCTGAGCTAAACAACTTCAAAATCTATTAAAAGCAACATGAGCTAAACTGCTTCAAAATCTAGTAAAAGCAACCTGAGCTGATCTGCTTCAAAATCTATTAAAAGCAACCTGAGTTAAACTGCTTCAAAATCTATTAAAAGCAACTTGGGCTAAACTGCTTCAAAATCTATTAAAAGCAACATCAGCTAAACTGCTTCAAAATCTATTAACAGCAACCTGAGCTAAACTGCTTCAAAATCTATTAAAAGCAACCTGAGCTAAACTGCTTCAAAATCTATTAGAAGCAATATGAGCTAAACTGCTTCAAAATCTATTAACAGCAACATGAGCTAAACTGCTTCAAAATCTATTAAAAGCAACCTGAGCTGAACTGCTTCAAAATCTATTGAAAGCAACCTGAGCTAAACTGCTTCAAAATTTATTAAAAGCAACCTGAGCTAAACTGCTTCAAAATCTATTAACAGCAACCTGAGCTAAACTGCTTCAAAATCTATTAGAAGCAATATGAGCTAAACTGCTTCAAAATCTATTAACAGCAACATGAGCTAAACTGCTTCAAAATCTATTAAAAGCAACCTGAGCTGAACTGCTTCAAAATCTATTGAAAGCAACCTGAGCTAAACTGCTTCAAAATCTATTGAAAGCAACCTGAGCTAAACTGCTTCAAAATCTATTAAAAGCAACCTGAGCAGATCTGCTTCAAAATCTATCAAAAATCACACAAGTAGCAAATGATCTGATGTCAGACCATTTTACAGTTCTCAGGCATTAATATACACATTTGTATACAAATCTGTGATGTATTAAAAGGCAGCCTTGGTATTTTTTTTTGTAATGTCTGCGTTTTTTAGCCAAATTATGATCAACCTGTACCTCGATAAGATTATACAGTACAGGTAGCATGAATAAGCTTCCCATTTATTTCAGTGACTAGGATGTAGGAAAGAAATTTGAGTTGTCATTATCATACAGTACAGTTCTTCAGAAATTTAGTATATAAAATTAAAAATTGAACAGTTATTTTAATACTGTTTTAACCAATGTAGAAAGTGCTACATGGACGTTTTAAACAATGAACTTAACATTTTTACGGGCTTAATGCTTTTTGCTCAGGCAGTATGAAAGTGTATTTTCTTACCTATTTTTACATTTATTATTAAAACTAGAATTGATAAAATAAAATAAAATTCACAGAATCCATGTTTTGACACTTTATGTTACTACAGATCATATTTAAAGGATTAGTTCAGTTGTTAAGCAAGTTTATTCTATGTTAAAGAGGATTTTAAAAGAAACAAAATGGAGAAGAAATAGTTCAAAAATCTTATTCCGTTAAGGAGAATGGTGTAGTGAGTCTACCCTAATTTCTTCATCAACCTCCACAACCAAATCAAAGACCAACTCTCAAACTACACCTCCATCTATACTAATGGCTCCAAGGAAGGCGACAAGACAGCTGCTGCTGCCGTCATCCAAGACATCACCCCCAGTAGCAGACTTCCCGACTACTCATCCTTCTTCTCGGCCATCCTTCTCGCCCTCAACTTTATTAAGTACTCCCCTCTCGGCCACTTTGCCATCTTCTCCGACTCCAAGGCTGTCCTTACTTCTTTACTCAATCTTAAATGGGATAGCCCCACATCCCACCTCCTCCTCTGTAAACTCCTTTCACCCTCCCTCTGCAGGAAAAGTATTCTTTTATTCTGGATACCCAGCCATGTTGGCATCCCTGGCAATGACAGGGCTGATGCAGCCGCTAAGCTTGCCCTCAACCTCCCTACCCCATTTCCCAAAACCCTTTCTGACATCAAACCGCTTATTGCTTTCCTTGTTCGTGACCGCTGGTAAACCTCATGGGACTCCCAAATTAATAAAAGAACTCCATTATCATCCAGCCCATCATTCCGATCAAATCCACCATCCATAACCTCTCCCGTGTCGACAACGTTCACATTACCTGTTTTAGAATAGGTCACACCCACCTCACTCACTCCCAACTCCTTATTGGCTCCCCAACCCCTCTGCAACAATTGCCATTGCACCCTCACAGTCCATCACTTGCTTGCCCCCTGTACAACCTTCCCAGAGCTTCCCTTACTCCCCACAACTCAATAGCCGAGCTCTTTTAGAAAAACTCACCAGATGAAATTATCTCCTTCCTTTATGCTTCCCTCTACAACCATATTTAGTCCTCCTCTCCCACCCCCCTCTCTCTACTTTGTTTTTTTTACCCATGCACCTCCTCCCTCGATCCCAGCTTTCTGCCTTTTAGTTATCATGTTTCTCTCAATCTCTCCCTGTTTTCTTTCCTTCCTACCTGTGGAATGATCTAACCTCTCAGGCACAATTTGACCCTTGCTGTTGTGGTGCCGTTATGTCCTCATCAAACAAACAAACAAACAAACTACAATGGAAGATTGCTGCCCATATCCTCACATTAACAATTGTAAAATGTATCTTAAAGAATATATATTTCACTTTTTCAGGTGGTAAATTATGATTATTTTTTACAAGATTTCATTTTAGTACTTTCCTGTTATACCATATGGTTTTTAGCCACAAAACCAAAGGACAAAATATTATAGAATACATAAAGAATTTGAGGAATGTGAGGCAGTGACATCACAACTAGTCTGCTTCAGTCATTTCTACACAAATGATACCAAACTTTAAACTTTGAATAAGATTTTTAAATGCTTTCCTCACCATTTTGTTTCTTTTGAAGTCTTCTGTCTTATAAGATGGACATGCTTGACCCCTGAACTTACCCTTCTAATGTGGAATTATACCCGTTTCATGTATTTTAGCACATTAACCTGGCATTTCAGTTATTCTTACTGTATGTTAAAGGGCATAGTTATCCCCAATCTAAGTACAAAATGTCATCTGAAGCATTTCCTTATAATTCTTTTAATCTGTAATGATATCCTTTTGTGACTTGAATCAGGAAGTTGAAAGTGATGCAGGAAACATTGCATTATGGTTAAAATTCGATGACAGCCACAAGATAGATTGTCCCATCTGTTTCATTTCCGTTATTACACAATATTACAACACAAAATTGTTGCAGCGGAAAAGAAAGCCATCTAAACACATGGAATCATATTAAATACATTTACTCATTTCCAAGAAGAACATTTTTGGTGATTTTTTAAATTGAATTGTTTTTGGTGCTTGAAAGCAGTTTATACAACAATCGATCAGGAGATAACAATGATAGGATTAAGATTTTAAACCTTTAGTTTCAATAATGAATGATATGTTTAAAGAAAGAGATTAATGCAGTTATTGATGTCAAGGCACCTAGTTTCACTTTTTCAGAGGGGTGCTCCACCCTGCCTCTCATTGCCGCCACCCTGCCCCTTTTTACTAACCACTCAACATTTTGTTCACAAAAACATAATTTAGCATTTTTTTCATGCTGATTACAGTTCCCCAATAAAAAAAAGATACAAGGACAATAGGTTTTGTATGGATTAATCCCTTATTCACATTTCAAGTGCCCTCAAACCTGCCTTCAAAGTGCCTTTGATGCCTATAAATGCCCCTTTCTGTGTCAGTGACACCCTGCCCCTTTCTGGGTCAGTGACACCCTGCCCCTTTCTGGGTCAGTGACACCCTGCCCCTTTCTGGGTCAGTGACACCCTGCCCCTTTCTGGGTCAGTGACACCCTGCCCCTTTCTGGGTCAGCGACACCCTGCCCCTTTCTGGGTCAGCGACACCTTGCCCCTTTCTGGGTCAGTGACACCCTGCCCCTTTCTGGGTCAGTGACACCCTGCCCCTTTCTGGGTCAGCGACACCTTGCCCCTTTCTGGGTCTGGCACCCTGCCCCTTTCTGGGCCTGGCACCCTGCCCCTTTCTGGGTCTGACACCCTGCCCCTTTCTGGGTCAGCGACACCTTGCCCCTTTCTGGGTCAGTGACACCCTGCACATTTGTGGGTCAGTGACACCCTGCCCCTTTCTGGGTCAGTGACACCCTGCACATTTGTGGGTCAGTGACACCCTGCCCCTTTCTGGGTCAGTGACACCCTGCCCCTTTCTGGGTCAGTGATACCCTGCCCCTTTCTGGGTCAGTGACACCCTGCCCCTTTCTGGGTCAATCTAGGAGTTAGGGTGCAAGGGGTTTGTGATATCGATACACATACAGTATTCATTTAGAGGCAAATAACTGAATAAGCAAAAGTGAAAACTAAGTTGGCAGACACCATGTCACAAGCCTATATTATTTTATGATACTTGTGGTGATTTAGCTATGATTTGAATGGGAATCTAGCCCACAATACCACACAGATGGACAGCTCTGGCACTGTATCAGTTATGCCTGTGTTTACAGTGTTAATCAGATCAATAATACTGCAAATGAAGTATGGTACCTTTGCATCATAACAAAAGTCAAGTCTTGGTTTCCTCTTTAGAATGGCATCCACTAATCTGCTTCATGATGTAGCACTCATGCCTGTAGCCAGGAGTTTTCTCAAAAACAGGCACAACTACTTCAAGAGTTACTTGGACAGATTTTCTATATTCCCTTGTTTTTGTTTGATTTCATTTTAAAGGGGTACCTTTGCAAGGGAGACACTCCCCCAACTACCCCACCCCATCATGCAACATTCTGACTATCTGGTAGCACTGTACACCCAGTGGTTTTCAGTCACAAAATTCTTAAGAAACTATTCCAGAAATACTGCATAGAAGGGTTTTTTAGGAGATTTTTGTGATTAAACCTAATAATCTATCAAAGTTTACAAAATGAATTAAAAATCATTTCTTTTGGTTTTTGAACTCATTTCTAGCAATCTATATTATCAAATGTTGCACCATCATGTACGTATACCATAATGTTTTACAAATTTAGCAAGGACCCACAGTAGGACTCCATACTTTGCCGACACATTTCTTCAGAACTTGTGACTCCCACCGATGATGAGAAAAGACCATCAGAAGTCACAGGTAATGTTTGTTACAGACACAGAATTGTATTTGATTAGGAGTTAACAGTAAGAACTGACAAACACCCATGATTACTCATGAAAGGTTAGACCATTCACCTGAAGTGGCTCTGCAAAGAGAGGTAAAAGCTGTGTACATTCACTCTAAGGAGCATGGACTTTGATGGTCTTTAAAGAGGTGTTAGTTGTCAAAATATATTTATATTTTCAAGATTGTTTGAAAATGATGATTAAAATGATACATGTACAGTAGGTATGTGATTTTATGTTTTCTTTTACATGTACAAAATAATCAAAATTTAACAGAATTTTATCAGATTTCCTATTTGTTACTGCCAACCAGTAGACACTTTCATGACGACTCCTTCCTCTTCACTGACGGTTCCACACTGGAAGGCTCCTCTGCAGCTACCGCTGCCTGTCCTGTCCTCACCCTCCATCAATTCTGTTGAAGCAAAGTCTTTCCTCCTAGCTTTAAACTTTGCAGAACTCTCCTTCTGCTCCTGCTTCATCATCTTCTCTGACTCTAAATCAGTTCTCTTTGCATCATTATCATGCTCTGGTCTAATCCACTTATCTTACAAATCTTAATTATAATTACTCTCTCTCTCTTCCTCTGCGAAGAAAATCATCTTCTTCTGGATCCCCAGCCACATCAATATCCCTGGGAACGAAAGGGCCGACAGAGCAGCCAATAACGCTCTGTCGAACCATATTTCCTCAAATCCTTATCCCGCACTCTGACTTTCCCCTTAACATTTCCAGCTACAGGAAAATTGACAAGACTCCTGGAATCTTGAGACTAGTAACAAACTCTACACTATCAATCCCAAAGTAGGGATCGACCCTCCCCTCCCTTACACAGTCACAATTGTAGAGAGGACATTGTCAAAACCCGCATACTTCTTGTTCACTCCTTTCTCACCCACTCCTACCTTCTATCCGGCTCTCCCAAACCGCTCTGCCTTACTTGCAATACCGAACTCTCGATCAAGTATATCCTCTTAACCTGTCCTTCATACCTCAACTTCAGATCATTCCTCTCCCCCTCCACCTCTATTTCTGACTTCTTCAAGAACAGTTCTCCCTCCAACATCATCCCCTTCCTCCACAATATCAACTTATTCCACCTGATCTAATCCTTACTCACACTCTCCTCATCTTCTATCTTACCTTCTTATTCTTTCTTTCCTTTTTTTAATCTTTATTTGCACCTTTATTTTTCTCCTTCCTATCCCCTCTCCCTCTCCCAACCATCTCTGTCCTAACTCTTGAACCTTCAATTTTAATACCCTCTTGACACATTTGACTCGGACTCTTACAATGCCATTTAAAATCAACAAATCAAACCAAACCATCCTATTTGTTAGATTTGAAATTCTACTTTGTAGGCGCATAACAAACACCATCTTCTGTTGTGCATTTTATTCTGTATTTTCTTTGTTAGGCTACATATTGCATTAAAGTAATGCTTTTTTTTTATGTTAAATTTGCTTCCTTGAATTAAATTTTGCTACTATCTGTGGAGAGAAGCAATTTAAGTGTTACAATAAAAATTATAATTGACAAAATCCCATTTTATTGAAATAATTTCTGTATACTCTGTTTGGGCTGGGGAATCCCAGTAAAGCATATCCTGACGGTCTCCCAGGGATCTGCTATGTAGGGCCATCTCACAGTTTGCTACCCACATTTGGGTTGGGGATTCACCCTGTAGTAAAATTTGTATCCCTTGTTCTGTCACAAGATTGTAGAACTTAACAATCGTTTACTGTGCTTGATGGTAATTGCAAACTAAAGGTTTCTCAAAGAAGGGGAAAACTTTTGATTATAAAAGACATTATTCTATCTACCAACTGTAGTGTAGCGATTATCATACATGTCTACAGACCACAAGGCCCTGGGTTGGGTAGACACACCAGTGCACCACAACTGGTTATCAAAGGCCATGGACATTGACTTGGTTGTCGATGTTATGTCTGTCCGTACATTGTACCTGTGTTCTCGCCCTGGTCGTATTAAGCGTTTCATGATAGCGTTGTTACTATCATAACCAAATATGCAGGCGACGACCTCATCATTGTAGTTGTGTGTTCACCCGTCGTCGCCCTCTCCATATTCTCTGTGTACTTGTACGATGATGGCAAGGTATCAGTTTTGATATAAAAGACAGTATTCTGAACCCTCTCCATATTCTCTGTGAACTATGTATGATGATGGCAAGGTATCAGTTTTGATATAAAAGACAGTATTCTAAATCCTCTCCATATTCTCTGTGCACTTGTATGATGATGGCAAGGTATCAGTTTTGATATAAAAGATAGTATTCTGAACCCTCTCCATATTCTCTGTGTACTTGTATGATGATGGCAAGGTATCAGTTTTGATATAAAAGACAGTATTCTGAACCCTCTCCGTATTCTCTGTGTACTTGTATGGTGATGGCAAGGTATCGGTTTTGATATAAAAGACAGTATTCTAAATCCTCTCCATATTCTCTGTGCACTTGTATGATGATGGCAAGGTATCAGTTTTGATATAAAAGACAGTATTCTAAATCCTCTCCATATTCTCTGTGTACTTGTATGATGATGGCAAGGTATCAGTTTTGATATAAAAGACAGTATTCTGAACCCTCTCCATATTCTCTGTGTACTTGTTTGATGATGGCAAGGTATCAGTTTTGATATAAAAGATAGTATTCTGAACCCTCTCCATATTCTCTGTGTACTTGTATGATGATGGCAAGGTATCAGTTTTGATATAAAAGACAGTATTCTGAACCCTCTCCATATTCTCTGTGTACTTGTATGATGATGGCAAGGTATCAGTTTTGATATAAAAGACAGTATTCTGAACCCTCTCCATATTCTCTGTGTACTTGTATGATGATGGCAAGGTATCAGTTTTGATATAAAAGACAGTATTCTGAACCTTCTCCATATTCTCTGTGTACTTGTATGATGATGACAAGGTATCAGTTTTGATATAAAAGACAGTATTCTGAACCCTCTCCATATTCTCTGTGTACTATGTATGATAATGGCAAGGTATCAATTTTGATATAAAAGACAGTATTCTGAACCCTCTCTATATTCTCTGTGTACTTGTATGATGATGGCAAGGTATCAATTTTGATATAAAAGACAGTATTCTGAACCCTCTCCATATTCTCTGTGTACTTGTATGATGATGGCAAGGTATCAGTTTTGATATAAAAGACAGTATTCTGAGCCCTCTCCATATTCTCTGTGTACTTGTATGATAATGGCAAGGTATCAATTTTGATATAAAAGACAGTATTCTGAACCCTCTCTATATTCTCTGTGTACTTGTATGATGATGGCAAGGTATCAATTTTGATATAAAAGACAGTATTCTGAACCCTCTCCATATTCTCTGTGTACTTGTATGATGATGGCAAGGTATCAGTTTTGATATAAAAGACAGTATTCTGAGCCCTCTCCATATTCTCTGTGTACTTGTATGATAATGGCAAGGTATCAATTTTGATATAAAAGACAGTATTCTGAACCCTCTCCATATTCTCTGTGTACTTGTATGATGATGGCAAGGTATCAATTTTGATATAAAAGACAGTATTCTGAACCCTCTCTATATTCTCTGTGTACTTGTATGATGATGGCAAGGTATCAATTTTGATATAAAAGACAGTATTCTGAACCCTCTCCATATTCTCTGTGTACTTGTATGATGATGGCAAGGTATCAGTTTTGATATAAAAGACAGTATTCTGAACCCTCTCTGTATTCTCTGTGTACTTGTATGATGATGGCAAGGTATCAATTTTGATATAAAAGACAGTATTCTGAACCATCTCCATATTCTCTGTGTACTTGTATGATGATGGCAAGGTATCAATTTTGATATAAAAGACAGTATTCTGAACCCTCTCTATATTCTCTGTGTACTTGTATGATGATGGCAAGAGGTATCAATTTTGATATAAAAGACAGTATTCTGAACCCTCTCTATATTCTCTGTGTACTTGTATGATAATGGCAAGGTATCAATTTTGATATAAAAGACAGTATTCTGAACCCTCTCCATATTCTCTGTGTACTTGTATGATGATGGCAAGGTATCAATTTTGATATAAAAGACAGTATTCTGAACCCTCTCCATATTCTCTGTGTACTTGTATGATAAAGGTGGCAAGGTATCAATTTTGATATAAAAGACAGTATTCTGAACCCTCTCCATATTCTCTGTGTACTTGTATGATGGTGGCAAGGTATCAGTTTTGATATAAAAGACAATATTCTGAACCCTCTCCATACTCTCTGTGTACTTGTATGATAATGGCAAGGTATCAGTTTTGATATAAAAGACAGTATTCTGAACCCTCTCCATATTCTCTGTGTACTTGTATGATAATGGCAAGGTATCAGTTTTGATATAAAAGACAGTATTCTGAGCCCTCTCCATATTCTCTGTGTACTTGTATGATGATGGCAAGGTATCAGTTTTGATATAAAAGACAGTATTCTGAACCCTCTCCATATTCTCTGTGTACTTGTATGATGATGGCAAGGTATCAATTTTGATATAAAAGACAGTATTCTGAACCCTCTCCATATTCTCTGTGTACTTGTATGATGATGGCAAGGTATCAGTTTTGATATAAAAGACAGTATTCTGAACCCTCTCCATATTCTCTGTGTACTTGTATGATGATGGCAAGGTATCAATTTTGATATAAAAGACAGTATTCTGAACCCTCTCCATATTCTCTGTGTACTTGTATGATGATGGCAAGGTATCAGTTTTGATATAAAAGACAGTATTCTGAGCCCTCTCCATATTCTCTGTGTACTTGTATGATAATGGCAAGGTATCAATTTTGATATAAAAGATAGTATTCTGAACCCTCTCCATATTCTCTGTGTACTTGTATGATGATGGCAAGGTATCAATTTTGTTGTATGTCTTCAAACAATTATTGGTTATCATTGATTCCTGATAAATGATGTGTTGTGAAATCAATCTCAAATTTTACCGCCTTGACGCAACTGTAACCAAGGTGCTCAGCGCAAGGTTGAAATGAAATTAACACTTTCTTTTCTTTGTGACATTTGATACAAATTGTATAATTACTCTGATTTGATTGCACTTTCAAAATGATAATGACATTATTGTTTGGTTTAATTCTTCATTGATTATAAAGATTCTGGGTTTCCTTTTTCACTATCCCAGAAGTTCTGTATCGATGATTTTCTAAAACCAAAGAAAAATCTGTAAAATGGTTTGATCTATCTTAGAGGTTGTGAAATAAATTGTGATAGGCCTAGGTAATAAAAAACAGAAATTTGAGCAAAACCTGACTCTTAAAAGAATATTCCCATGGAATTTAATTTTTTCATATATGATACAGAATTTTTTACAAACAAAGTGGTAAAAACCATCTTAATATCTTATTCCATTTAGAAGTTATGAAATTTTAAAGTATTTTTAGATTTGGACAAAAGTGACTGATTGGCAACATCTGTGATGTCATAGAGACAATTTCAACAAAACTTCTTTTGTATTTCTTTCATAATGATTTGCATTTTTTCATAATGATTTGTATTTTTTTTTATCATTGTAAATGTGATGTACACCATGAAAAAAACAAGGTTTTCTTGTAATTTATATATTCCACCTCTTTATAATGGACCAAAATTGCTGTTCGATAATGTAAAAAGTGAGTGTGATTAAATTGATAAGAAATACATAAGAACTGTGCTGGAATTGCCTTGATGATATCACCAAGCTGAAGGACATATACTGTATAAGGTGTTTTTAAGAACATATTTCTACTCTTTAAATTGTTATAACTTCTAAATGGAATAAGGTATTACCATAGTTTTTTCACCACTTTGTTTCTACAAATATTTTCTATCATATATGAAAAAAGAAAATCCATGGGAATATTCCTTTAAAGTCACTAGTTTGTAGTCACTAGTTGTGTAGAAAAAAATGAGAGACAATCAGTAGTATTTTGGTATCTATAAGACCTGTTAAGCTGGTGTTAGAACTATTTAAGTTTATGTGAATCAGTTTTTGGTTTGTTTACCCATGGAGGTAGAAGATATTACAGTACATACTGTACCTCTACTTGTATTCATGTCTACAAAGGCCTCCACTGCCAATTCACTCAGCTCTCCATCCTCCATCCTCGTTTGGATTATTCATGTACAAATTCATACGTTAGGGATGTAAGTAGAAAACAAACAAAAAATCATGAAATTTTCAAACATAAAAAAGTGCTTGTGGTATTGATAATATTTCTGTTAATTTTCTCCAAAATAATCGTTCGCTTTAGCAGCTCCTCTAATGTCTATCTTTAATTCATCAATTTCCACTGGTGTTGTACCACTTCGTTCCAAAGAAGCTAAAGTAACTCCGATATTCAAATGTGGTGATTGTTTATGTGTTTCTAACTATAGACCCATCTCAGTACTTTCATTATTATCTAAAATTCTAGAACGTATCATTTACAATCGTACTACTAATTTCCTTGATAAGAATAAGACACTTAGCAACAGAGAGTTTGGTTTTTGTAAAGGCCTTTCTACTGCTATGGCAGCTTTAGATGTAAGTCAATATATTATAAATGGTTTTAACAATAGGGAGTACTCATTAGGTGTATTTTTTGACTTATCGAAAGCTTTCGACACTGTCAATCATAACATTCGTTTTGCTAAATTGTATTATCACTGTATTAGAGGAGTAGCCTACAATTGGTTTGTTAGTTACTTATCAAACAGACATCAGCTTGCATCCATTGATAACACTTATTATTCATCTTATCATAATTTAAATTGTGGTGTGCCCCAGGGGTCAATCCTTGGGCCTTTATTATTTTTGCTATATGTAAATAATATTAGCAGTTCTTCACATCTTTTACGCTTTACACTTTTTGCTGATAATACATGTATTTTGTATAAGCATAACAATTTTGATAATGTCATTTCAGTCATCAACTCTGAATTAAAAAGGTTGCTTATTGGTTTAAGGTTAATAAGCTATCTTTAAATATCAGCAAAACTCATTTCATGGTTTTTTATCCCCATCATAAGAATATAAATAATATTGATATATTGATTGATAATTCCCAAATCAAACGTGTTGATACCATCAAATTTTTAGGTTTATACATCGACCCTTTATTAAAATGGTCTTCTCATATTAATAAGATTAAGACATCTATTTCTAAAAAAATTAGAGTTTTCTATAAAATTAAAGAATTTGTACCTAGTTACATTTTTAAAAATGTATATAATACTCTTATTTTTCCTCATTTAGGCTATTGCAATGTAGTATGGGGTAATGCTCACCCTTCTCATCTAAATCAATTATTCATACTTCAGAAAAAGGCTGTTCGTATTATCACCCGATCAAGTTTTCGAGCACATACATCCCCTCTTTTTACCAGATTATGTTTTCTTCATATTTTTGATATCCACAGACACCAATGCGCTGTATTCATTTTAAAATTTGTTAATTAACAATTACCACATATTTTCAAGGATTACTTTTCTTTGACTCATAATATACATTCCCACAATACCAGGTTCTCCCATCATTTACTTTCTCTTCCTATAGATTCTGACCTTTTCAAACGCTCCATTGTATCTAATGGTATTAAGTTCTGAAAACAAATATGCGATTCTATAAAAAGCATAAAAACTGTAAAATTATTTTCTGATAAGTTAAAAAAGACGCTTATATCTAAATATGACCAACTCTAGTTTACCTTTATGCATTTACATCTCCACTTAGTTTATGATTATATTTGACCTCTTATCTATTTTTACCCAACCACTTAATTAATTTTTCCCTAGGCCTCGTTATGTTACCGGGTTGGGTATGGGGAGAAGGGGGGAGGGTGTCCTCTTTTCCTTCTATTTTCACAGTTTCACTTTTCTATACATTTCCTTTATGATTAATCATTAAATTCAAGTTATGGCGGGCTTCTTGTAAAAGCTCTGGCTTCTAAGCCCTTCCACCATTATTTCATAAATTGTTGTGTGTTTTCATTTTAAATATTGTAATATATACATGAAAATGGAAAATGAATAAATAAATCAATCAATCAATAAAAGATGTGTAAAGGATAGTTAATTATTCTGCCACTATCTGTTAGAACTATTTAACTTAATGTGAATCAGTTGCACAGCCAGCATCAATTGCATACACCACCTTCTTACCCAAGAGAGAAAGCCATATTTAGCAAATGTTACTACAGTTTTTAGCTCAACATCCCTAAGTTCATGGGTTTAAGCTACATGTAATGTTATGATTAGGACAAGAGCCAGAGCGTCGTTCGGTTACAAACTTTCAAACAGCAGTCTTCATCACATTGTGCTGTTTCGTGGGTGATTTTGCCGTATTGGTTTGTTTACCCATGGAGGTAGAAGATATTACAGTACATACCTCTACAGTGCACTTTACTGCTGCTGCTATTTTTTATTTTTGCATTCAAAAAGTTACCAAAATCTCACTTATAATCCAAAGCCGTTTAAACAGGCACAGTTCTTCTTCGCTATGGACAGATGCAAGATGACTTTCTTGATCACCATCGAAAAAAAGAAGCAGGCATTTTCAGCTGCTGGCCAATCTTTCTTTGTATCAACAAATAAATAGCAGTGATCTTGGAAACGCACTCACAGCACTATGAATGAACAGCAAGTTTGAGTGCGAGCTGGGAATGTACTTAAACAGAAGTACAAAAGAAGAAAACTATTCTGCTTCATTTTTATTCCTTTTGCAATGAAATTTATTTAAAATTGAGAGTCATTTTGTGGATTTCTATAAGCAAGCTAGTCCTTGGTGTAAGCAATTAAATTTTGGCTATTGAAATGTATTCTATGATTGCAGATACAAATTTCCTCAAAAATTGATGTCCTCAGTAAAGTCTCTCGAAAGTCCTGAGTTATTGAAGTCTTCCAAAATTGCAAAAAAATTAAGTTTTTGGAAATTAATGTCCTTATTTGAAGTCTTCAGAAATTAAGAGAAATTTAAGTTTTCCAAAATTGATGTTCTTGGAAGTTAAAATCTTCAGAAATTGATGCCCTTAGAAATTTATTTGCTCAGAAATTCATGTCCCTAAAAATTCATGTCCTCGGAAATTTATGTGTATTCATGTCCTCACAAATTGGAAGTCCTCACAAATTGATGTTTTTTTAACATTTATTAAAAGTAGTTAGTCTTCTGCACCATAATTGTTCCGATGTGCTCTTTATTTTGAATGTTTTCATCTAACTTAGATCGAAGATAATCTGTCATTGCTCTGCACCAAAAGTACACCTCTTGCTTATTCCAGTTTGAATGTGACAATGAAAACTGAACTGTGGCAAAACTGCTTGTCATACCATTAGCACTCCATTTGAATAATTCGAATCAATTCATTGATATTGTTCAATGCATTCACACTTATATTGCATTCATCCACATGTGATGGGTTTGTATATTTACCTATCATTACATCAGAATGTATTGAATTTCATTATGCTTTCTTAAAGAAGTGATACCAAATATAGAATCTCATAATAGATTTAAAAACTTAATATATATTTTATTAATGTGAAGTGAAAAATTTACTAGAACATGTTCTGGTGGTTGGTTTGTTTTTGAGAAATATTTTAAGAGATTTATTTCAAAATGTATTTCTATTGTCAAAATGGACTGAATAAATCCTTTACATTACCATTATTCTCCTTTTTGGGACTTAAAAACTCTGTACCAGAATAGCAAGCAAAAATTATGGTAGCTATTCTGGTACAGAGTTTATTAGGTACCAAAAATGGATTATAATGGTAATGTGAAGGCTTTATTCCAGTCCATTTTGACAATAGAAATCCATTTTGAAAATAGAAGCTGTTTTTTAGAGATCTTGGCATTTATGAGATATAGTTTGATCGAGTGAGAATTGTTTAAGAGGTCTTCACATTTATAAGGTATAGTTTGATGGAGCAGATAACAATCATGAAGAGCTGAACCTATTTGTTGCTTACAAACAATCAACATTTATATGCGGTGTTCATATCTTGCTTGATAACATATTTTTATATCAGATGTTGACACTTGGTTTCGATGTCTGTCCCACAAAATATAAATGTAACCCAAGTTAATAAGATTGATTAATAAATGTCAAATTATTGTTTCACATTTTTTCCTGTTTACAAATAAAGCTATAGTTCTTGTCACATTTATAATCCTTCCATTGCAGTGCGTCATTATTTTCAGTCCATCGATCCCACATTATCACACAGTCTTGCTGCTCTGCTGTCACTGTATTGCTCGCAGGCTGATCGGGGTAAAATCCCTGATAATCGTAGGTCGTGTTATCCACCCATCTGAAATTTCCTTCATTTTGATGATCACCTAAGCCAATCCAAATACCGTCTTTATTGGGCCACTTGGCCAGGCTGTTCTTTCTCAGGAACAAATGTTCTTCCTCGCTATGGACAGATGTAAGATGACTTTCTCGATCACCATCGGAAAAAGAAAAGCAGGCGTTTTCAGCTGCTGGCCAATCTTTCTTTGTATCAACAAATAAATAGCAGTGATCTTGGAAAGGCACCCACGGCACTATGCATGAACAGCGAGATCGAGTGCGAGCTGGGAATGCACTTAAACAGAAGTACAAAAGAAGAACACTATTCTGCTTCATTTTCATTTTCCAAATGAAACTTACTCAATCGAGAGAGGTGTATCCAAATTGATCTTGGCAGTTGAAATGTATTTGTGGTTTCAGATATTTCCTCAAAAATTGATTTCCTCAGAAATGATGTCTTTCGAACTTTTAAGTCCTCAGCTATTGAAGTTGCAAGACATATTAGTTTCCAGAAATTGAAGCCTTCAGATATTGATGTCTTTATAAATCTTTGGAAATTAATGTCAGTAAATATTGATGCCCTTAGATAATGAAGTGCTCAGAAATTGTTATTTTAATGTAATTCTTTGAAAATATATCTGCTCGTCTGTGCCATATTTTCATTAGGTTCTGAATTTCTAATATACTCTCTTTTCGTCTCTGATAAGTTCTTTGTGATTAGATCCACAAAAATTGATTATTGTTCTTCACCAAAAACTACACTTCTTGCTGCGAAATTGATTCCAGCTTAACTGTGACAATGAAAACTGAATTGTTTCAAAAATTCTTGTCATAACTAACACTTGATTTAAATAATTACTTTTGTTGATTGTAGAGCTGTGACCGTTTAGCGGTTACACGCTACACGCTCGCAAATCCTTGTAAACGTTTAAACAGCTTCTATTTTCAAAATGGATTTTGTCGAAATGGACTGGAATAAAGCCTTCACATTACCATTTTACTCCTTTTTTGTTACTTTATAAACTATGTACCAGAATAGCAAACAGGAATTTTGCTAAAGCAAAACTGGAGCGTCTATTTGGGCAATGGAGTCAATACTTTTGCCATACTGGTTGCGCGATTTTTTTTTTACTTCGCATTATAGATTTGAAGCAATTTTTGTGTATTTTTGAAAATTACGGAACTGAACGCGTGTAAACGATACATGCTTGCTTTTTTTGGCGCGTGCACGTTTACTAAAATCCCTAAACGTTCACAGCTCTAAATTTGATTAATCAATATTGAATGTCGTCTTATTAGTATTTGATCTGTCCAATTGACGTAAATTTGTACATTTCCCTATCAGTATATAAGAATGTATTGATTCTGATTGTACTTCCTTAAAGAAGTGATACCAAATATAAAATCACATAATAGATTTCAAAAGTTTAATTCAGTTTACAAAGTCATATTGAAAATTTATCAGAAAATATTGTAGTGTTGGGCATGTTTTATTTGAAATGATGTTTTTACTGCATAGGTACTGCAAACAGTGTTATCTTTTTAGTATGTCATAAAAAAAATAATATTCTTTATATATTTCATTTGTTAATGTGGCTTGTACTGTATTTCCTTACAAATGTTACCAAGGTACTTTCCTTTCACATTCACTGATAAGTCCATATCACCTCATGGTAACCATTAATGGCTAGTGGCACTGGGAGGGGGTAGTGATCTTTGCCCCCACTTTTCTGGAGTCCAGCTTTGCCCCCACTTTTCTGAAGTCCAGCTTTGCTCCCACTTTTCTGGAAATCCAGTTTTACCCCCACTTTTCTGGAAGTCCAGCTTTGCCCGCACTTTTCTGGGAGTCCAGCTTTTGCCCCACTTTTTTGGTGTCAAGCTTTGTCTGATGATGCTTTGATGATGACAAGGTATCAGTTTTGATATAAAAGACAGTATTCTGAACCCTCTCCATATTCTCTGTGTACTTGTATAATGATGGCAAGGTATCAGTTTTGATATAAAAGACAATATTCTAAACCCTCTCCATATTCTCTGTGTACTTGTATGATGATGGCAAGGTATCAATTTTGATATAAAAGACAGTATTCTGAACCCTCTCCATATTCTCTGTGTACTTGTATGATAATGGCAAGGTATCAATTTTGATATAAAAGACAGTATTCTGAACCCTCTCCATATTCTCTGTGTACTTGTATGATAATGGCAAGGTATCAATTTTGATATAAAAGACAGTATTCTGAACCCTCTCCATATTCTCTGTGTACTTGTATGATGATGGCAAGGTATCAGTTTTGATATAAAATACAGTATTCTGAACCCTCTCCATATTCTCTGTGTACTTGTTTGATGATGGCAAGGTATCAGTTTTGATATAAAAGACAGTATTCTGAACCCTCTCCATATTGTCTGTGTACTTGTATGATGATGGCAAGGTATCAATTTTGATATAAAAGACAGTATTCTGAACCCTCTCCATATTCTCTGTGTACTTGTATGATGATGGCAAGGTATCAGTTTTGATATAAAAGACAGTATTCTGAACCCTCTCCATATTCTCTGTGTACTTGTATGATGATGGCAAGGTATCAGTTTTGATATAAAAGACAGTATTCTGAACCCTCTCCATATTGTCTGTGTACTTGTATGATGTTGGCAAGGTATCAATTTTGATATAAAAGACAGTATTCTGAACCCTCTCCATATTGTCTGTGTACTTGTATGATAATGGCAAAGTATCAGTTTTGATATAAAAGACAGTATTCTGAACCCTCTCCATATTCTCTGTGTACTTGTTTGATGATGGCAAGGTATCAGTTTTGATATAAAAGACAGTATTCTGAACCCTCTCCATATTCTCTGTGTACTTGTATGATGATGGCAAGGTATCAATTTTGATATAAAAGACAGTATTCTGAACCCTCTCCATATTCTCTGTGTACTTGTATGATAATGGCAAGGTATCAGTTTTGATATAAAAGACAGTATTCTGAACCTTCTCCATATTCTCTGTGTACTTGTATGATGATGGCAAGGTATCAGTTTTGATATAAAAGACAGTATTCTGAATCCTCTCCATATTCTCTGTGTACTTGTATGATGATGGCAAGGTATCAGTTTTGATATAAAAGACAGTATTCTGAACCCTCTCCATATTCTCTGTGTACTTGTATAATGATGGCAAGGTATCAGTTTTGATATAAAAGACAGTATTCTGAACCCTCTCCATATTCTCTGTGTACTTGTATGATGATGGCAAGGTATCAGTTTTGATATAAAAGACAGTATTCTGAACCTTCTCAATATTCTCTGTGTACTTGTATGATGATGGCAAGGTATCAGTTTTGATATAAAAGATAGTATTCTGAACCCTCTCCATTTTCTCTGTGTACTTGTATGATGATGGCAAGGTATCAGTTTTGATATAAAAGACAGTATTCTGAACCCTCTCCATATTCTCTGTGTACTTGTATAATGATGGCAAGGTATCAGTTTTGATATAAAAGACAGTATTCTGAACCTTCTCAATATTCTCTGTGTACTTGTATGATGATGGCAAGGTATCAGTTTTGATATAAAAGACAGTATTCTGAACCCTCTCCATATTCTCTGTGTACTTGTATGATGATGGCAAGGTATCAATTTTGATATAAAAGACAGTATTCTGAACCCTCTCCATATTCTCTGTGTACTTGTATGATGATGGCAAGGTATCAATTTTGTTATGTCTTCAAACAATTATTGGTTATCATTGATTCCTGATGAACAATGTGTTGTGAAATCATTCTCAGATTTTACCGCCTTGACGCAACTGTAACCAAGGTGCTCAGTGCAAGGTCGAAATGAAATTAACACTTTCTGTTCTTTGTGGCATTTGATACAAATTGTATAATTACTCTGATTTGCTTGCACTTTCAAAATGATAATGAATTTTTTTTTTGGTTTAATTTTTCATTGATTAAAAAGATTCTGGGTTTCCTTTTTTACTATCCCAGAAGTTCTGTATCGATGATTTTCTAAAACCAAAGAAAAATCTGTGAAATAGATTGATTTATCTCAGAGGTGAAATAAATTGTGATAGGCCTAGGTAATAAAAAACAGAAATTTGAGCAAAACCTGACTCTTAAAATAATATTCCCATGGATTTTAATTTTTCATATATAATAAAGAATTTTTTTACAAACAAAGTGGTAAAAACTATGTTAATATCTTATTCCATTTAGAAGTTATGAAATTTTAAAGTATTTTTGAATTTGGACAAAAGTGACTGTTGGCAACATCTGTGATGTCATAGAGACAATTTTAGCATAACTTCTTTTGTATTTCTTTCATAATGATTTGTATTTTTTTGATAATGATTTGTACTTTTTTATCATTGTAAATGTGATGTACACCAAGAAAAAAACAATGTTTTCTTGTAATTTATATATTCCACCTCTATAATGGACCAAACATGTTGTTCTATAATGTAAAAAAAGTGATTAAATTGATAAGAAATACATAAGAACTGTGCTGAAATTGCGTTGATGACATCACCAAGCTGAAGGACATATCCTGTACGAGGTGTTTTTAAGACAGTTCTCTACTATTTAAAATTGTTATAACTTCTAAACAGAATAAGATATTTAACATAGTTTTCTCACCACTTTGTTTCAACAAATTTTCTCTATCAGATATGAAAAAATGAAAATCTATGGGAATATTTCTTTAAAGTCACGAGTTTGTAGTTACTGTAGAAAAAATTGAGAGATAAACAGTAGATTTTTGGTACCTGTAAGACCTAATAAAAAGCTGTGCCTGTCCAAGCGGCTTTGAATTATAAGTGACATTTTGGTCACATTTTGAATGCAAAAAACACAAGCAACAGCAGGAAAGTGCACTGTAGAGGTATGTACTGTAATAATATCTTCTACCTACATGAATTAACAAACCAATACGGCAAAACCACCCAAGAAACATAAGAATGTGATGAAGACTGCTGTTTGAAAGTTTGTAACAGAACGACGCTCTGGCTCTTGTCCTAATCATTACATTACATGTAGCTTAAACCCATGAACTTAGGGATGTTGAGCTAAAAACTGTAGTAACATTGGCTAAATATGGCTTTTCCTCTTGGGTAAGAATGTGGTGCCAGTATGTAATTGATGCTGGCTGTGCAACTGATTCACATCAAGTTAAATAGTTCTAACAGATAGTGGTAGAATAATTAACTATCCTTTACACACATTTTATAGCTGTCATTATTTAGGGGTAGTTTCAATAGGTTTAAATGATATTTCAAGGAGAAATGTTGATTCTGTTAGGCGTAGTTTCATGGATTTGTTATTCAAGTTGAAGGACGCTGGTTGTAAGATTCTAGTTGTTGATCTGTTGCTGCGTAGAAGCAGTTCCTTTATGATAGATAAGATGATGTTGATCAATAGTTGGCTAGAGAGTATTTGTCATCTGTTTGAGTTAGGTTTTGTAAATTTCTGGCATAAGTTTGAATCTCGGGTTGATTGGTTCATGAGAGATGGTTTGCATATAACTAGGAAAGGTGCTCGTGTTCTTGCTAGGGGTGTCAATAGGGCAATTAAGGATCAAAGTCCTTTAAACTAGTCACGGGGGTGAGAGTTTAAACCCACCTGTCAGGCATGTTTCTGGAGAAAGGGATTTTTCTAGTGGTAGAAATAAGGTTATGTTTTCAAATGTGCATAGCATTTTTAATAAACGTGATGATTTGCTGGCTGAAGTTTCAGTTAGTAGACCTGATATAATTGGTTTTACTGAGACTTGGATTTATAGTGAAGTTAGTGATTCAAAGATACATATTCCAGGTTACTCAGTTTTCAGACAAGACAGATTAGTTACTCTCAATGGTAGAGGAGGTGGTGTTCTATTGTTTGTAAATGCATAGATAGGACTGTTCAGTTTTCTTTTGGTTTTTCGAATTGCCTATGGTGTGAGCTTATTGTTGATAGCGATGCTGCGTAGTTCAGTGGTTGTTTGTGTTGTATATAGATCACCAAATTCTAGTCCTAAGAACAATCAGAAATTCCTTGACTGTTTTAGGAAAGTTGCTTCTAGGAGGGTTATTGTTTTTGGGGACTTTAATTTTCCAGACATTGATTTGAATCTCTGTACTAGTGGTCCACATGGTAAAGATTTTCTGTAGTAGTATCCGACTGCTAGTAGTATCCGACATGTTTATGCCATATGTGGACACTTGGTTTGCATTGTCGCACAAAATCCAAGTGTGACCTGAGATTGTCCAAAAAGGTTAAGATTAATCCTAAGTCACTTCACTCTTACGTTCACTCAAAGCAAAAAACCAAGGAGGTTGTTGGTTCCCTTCAGGATAATGATGGTGTTACTATAAATAGTGGTAAGGATATGGCTGAGGTTTTGAATGACTACTTTGTGTCTGTTTTTACTAAAGAGTCCCTTGCCAATGATGTTGTGGCTTATCTCAGTGTGCACTCTCCAGAATCCATTAAGAATGTTGATTTTTCAGTTGATGTTGTGTCTAAGAAGTTGAAGGGTTTGAATTCATTTAAAGCATCCGGTCCAGATGGTTTATCTTTTCAAAGTGCTTTGCTGGTGGTGTTGTTCCTAGTGATTGGAGAATTGCTAATGTCACTCCTATTTTTAAAAAGGGTGACTACAGTTTGCCCTGTAACTATAGGCCAATGAGTCTTACTAGTGTTGTGTGCAAAGTCATGAAGTCCTTTGTTAAGGATGTACTAAATCATTTACTGGTCAATGGTTTGTTGAATTTGTCCCAGCATGGGTTCTTACCAAAGAGGTATTGTGTTTCTAATTTATTCCAATTTCTTGATGATACTACACTAGTTGATTCAGGTCATAATGTGGATGTAATCTGTTTATACCTCCAAAAAGCATTTGATAAGGTTCTGTAGGCAGGCTCATGTCGAAAACAAGAGCGCTTGGTGTGGAGAGAAAGTGGTGAAGTATTTCCATGGAAGGAGGTTACAAGTGGTGTTCCTCAGGGTTCTGTAATGGTCCAGTTTTTTTTTTTTTATATACATTTTTAACACCCTCTTGGCACATTTGACTCTGACTGTCACGGTGTCGTTGAACATCAATAAACCAAACCAAACCAAACGTCTCCCTAAAAGTCTTCACAAAACTTAAGGATTCTTTCCATCAAATTCTGCATGCTTTGCAAGTACATGTTTATGCCATATGTGGACACTTGGTTTGCATTGTCGCACAAAATCCAAGTGTGACCTGAGATTGATAAGATTTATTAATAATTGTCAGTTTATTGTTTCATATTATTTTTTTCCTATTTACAAATAAAGCAAAAATTCCTGTCACATTCCTGATCCTTCCAGTGCAGTGCGTCATTATTTTCAGTCCATCGATCCCACATCATCACACAGTCTTGCTGCTCTGCTCGCACTGTATTGCTCGCAGGCTGACCGAGGTAAAATACCTGATAGTCGAAGGTCGTATTATCTGCTTATCTGAAATCTCCTTCATTTTGATGATCACTTAGGCCAATCCAAATACCGTCTCTAATGCCCCACTTGGCCAGGATGTTCTTTCTCAGGAACAAATGTTCTTCTTCGCTATGGACAGATGCAAAATGACTTTCTCGATCACCATCGGAAAAAAAAAAACAGGCATTTTCAGCTGCTGGCTAATCTTTCTATGTTTGAATAAATAAATAGCAGTGATCTTGGAAAGGCACCCACGGCACTATGCATGAACAGCAAGTATGAGTGCGAGCTAGGAATGCACTTAATCAGAAGTACAAAAGAAGAAAAATATTGTGCTTCATTTTTATTCCTTTTGTGATGAAATTTATTTGAACTTGAGAGTCATTTTGTAGATTTCTACAAGCAGGCTAGTCCTTGGTGTAAGCAATTTAATTTTGGTGATTGAACTGTATTCTATGATTGCAGATAAAAATTTCCTTAAAAATTGATGTCCTCAGTAATGTCTTTCGAAAGTCTAAGTTATTGAAGTCTTCAAAAATTGCAAGAAAATTAAGTTTTCGGAAATTAATGTCCTTAACATTGAAGTCTTCAGAAAGAAAAAAAAATTTAAGTTTCCAAAATTGATGTTTTTGGAAGTTGAAGTCTTCAGAATTTGATGCCCTTAGAAATTTATTTGCTCAGAAATTCATGTCCTTAAAAATTCATGTCCTGGAAATTTCATGGGTGCTCAGAAGTTCATGTCCTCACAAATTGGAAGTCCTCAGAAATTGATGTTTTTTTAACATTCATTAAAATTTGTTGTCTTCTGCACCATAATTGTTCCGATGTGCTCTTTATTTTGAATGTTTTCATCTAACTTAGATCGAAGATAATCTGTCATTGCTCTGCACCAAAAGTACACCTCTTGCTTATTCCAGTTTGAATGTGACTATGAAAACTGAACTGTGGCAAAACTGCTTGTCATACCATTAGCACTCCATTTGAATAATTCGAATCAATTCATTGATATTGTTCAATGCATTCACACTTATATTGCATTCATCCACATGTGATCAATTTAAATATTTACCTATCATTACATCAGAATGTATTGAATTTCATTATGCTTTCTTAAAGAAGTGATACCAAATATAGAATTACATAATAGATTTCAAAACTTAATATATATTTTGTAAATGTGAACTGAAAAATTTACCAGAACATGTTCCGGTGGTTGACTTGTTCTTGAGAAATATTTTAACAGATTCTATTTTCAAAATAAATTTCTATTGTCAAAATGGACTGGAATAAATCCTTCACATTACCATTATACTCCTTTTTTTGGGACTTAATAAACTCTGTACCAGAATAGCAAGCATAAATTATTATTCCAGTCCATTTTGACAATAGAGATCCATTTTGAAAATAGTAGCTGTTTTTTAGAGATCTTCACATTCATGAGATATAGTTTGATTGAGTGAGAAATGTTTTAGAGGTCTTCGCATTTATAAGGTATAGTTTGATCGAGTGAGAAATGTTTGAGAGGTTTTCACATTTATAAGGTATAGTTTGATCTAGCGGATAACAATCATGAAGAGCTAAACTTATTTGTTGCTTACAAGCAATCAACATTTATATGCGGTGTTCATATCTTGCTCGATAACATAGTTTTTATATCAGATGTTGACACTTGGTTTTGATGTCTGTCCCACAATATGTAGATGTAACCTGAGTTGATAAGATTGATTAATAAATGTCAAATTATTGTTTCACATTTTTTCCTGTTTACAAATAAAGCGTAAGTCCCTGTCACATTCCAGATCCTTCCATTGCAGTGCGTCATTTTTTTCACTCCATCGATCCCACATTATCACACAGTCTAACTCATTTGCTTTCACCACATTACTCGCAGGCTGATCGGGGTAAAATCCATAATAATCGAAGGTTGTCTTATCCACCCATCTGAAATCTCCTTCATTTTGATGATCACTTAAGCCAATCCAAATACCGTGTCTAATGCCCCACTTGGTCAGGATGGTCTCTCTCAGGAACAAATGTTCTTCCTCGCTATGGACAGATGCAAGATGACTTTCTTGATCACCATCGGAAAAAGAGAAGCAGGCATTTTCAGCTGCTGGCCAATTTTTCTTTGTTTGAACAAATAAATAGCAGTAATCTTGGAAAGGCACCCACGGCACTATGCATGAACAGCGAGATTGAGTGCGAGCTGGGAATGCACTTAAAGAGAAGTACAAAAGAAGAAAACTTTCCTGCTTCATTTTTATTCCTTTTGCGATGAAATTTATTTGAACTTGAGAGTCATTTTGTGGATTTCTACAAGCAAGCTAGTCCTTGGTGTAAGCAATTTAATTTTGATGATTGAAATGTATCCTATGATTGCAGATAAATATTTCCTCAAAAATTGATGTCCTCAGTAATGTCTTTCGAAAGTCCTGAGTTATTGAAATCTTCAAAAATTGCAAGAAAATTAAGTTTTCAGAAATTAATGTCCTTATTTGAAGTCCTCAGAAATTAAGAGAAATTTAAGTTTTCCAAAATTGATGTTTTGGGAAGTTGAAGTCTTGCCCTTAGAAATTTATTTGCTCAGAAATTTAGGTCCTAGAAAATTCAGGTCCTCGGAAATTCATGTGTGCTTAGAAATTCATGTCCTCACAAATTTGAAGTCCTCAGAAATTGATGTTTTTTTATATTCATTAAAAGTAGTTAGTCTTCTGCACCATAATTGTTCAGATGTGCTCTTTATTTTGAATGTTTTCATCTAACTTAGATCGAAGATAATCTGTCATTGCTCTGCACCAAAAGTACACCTCTTGCTTATTCCAGTTTGAATGTGACAATGAAAACTGAACTGTGCAAAACTGCTTGTCATACCTAGCACTTCATTTGAATAATTACTTCTAATCGATTTATTGATATTGTTTAATGCATTCACACTTATATTGGCATTCATCCACATGTGATCAATTTGTATATTTACCTATCATTACATAAGAATGTATTGAATTTCATTGTTTTTTTAAAGAAGTGATACCAAATATAGAATCTCATAATAGATTTCAAAACTCAATATATATTTTGTAAATGTAAACTAAAAAATTTACCAGAACAAGTTCTAACAACTTCTATTTTTAAAATGGATTTCTATTGTCTCAAAATGGACTGGAATAAAACCTTTACAGTACCATTATGCTCTGTGTTTGGTACAGTACTTAATAACTCTGTACCAGAATAGCTAACATACTTTTTGCTTGCTATTTTGGTACAGAGTTGATTAAGTCCCAAAAAAGGAGTATAATGGTAATATAAAGGCTTTATTTCAGTCCATTTTGACAATAGAAATACATTTTGAAAATAGAAGCTGTTTTCTGGTGGTTGGCTTGTTTTTGAGAAATATTTTGAGATCTTCGCATTTATAAGATATAGTTTGATCGAGTGAGAAATGCTTTAGAGGTCTTCGCATATATAAGGTATAAATTGATCGAGTGAGAAATGCTTTAGAGTTCTTCGCATTTATAAGATGTAGTTTGATCGAGTGAGAAATGCTTCAGAGGCCTTCGCATTTATAAGGTATAGTTTGATGGAGTGAAAAATGCTTTAGTGGTCTTTGCATTTATAAGGTATAGTTTGATTGAGTGAGAAATGTTTTAGAGGTCTTCGCATTTATAAGATATAGTTTGATGGAGTGAGAAATGCTTTAAAGGTCTTCACATTTATAAGGTATAGTTTGATTGAGTGAGAAATGTTTCAGAGGTCTTCGCATTTATAAGATATAGTTTGATCGAGTGAGAAATGTTTTAGAGGTCTTCACATTTATAAGGTATAGTTTGATCGAGCGGATAACAATCATGAAGAGCTGAACCTATTTGTTGCTTATAAACAATCAACATTTATATGCAGTTTTCATATCTTGCTCGATAACATAATTTTATATCAGATGTTGACACTTGGTTTCGATGTCTGTCCCACAAAATGTAAATGTAACCTGAGTTGATAAGATTGATTAATAAATGTCAAATTATTGTTTCACATTTTTTCCTGTTTACAAATAAAGGAAAGACCCAGTCACATTTATGATCCTTCCATTGCAGTGCGTCATTATTTCATTCCATCGATCCCACATTATCACACAGTCTTGCTGCTCTGCTTGCACTGTATTGCTCGCAGGCTGATCGGGGTAAAATACCTGATAATCAAAGGTCGTGTTATCCACCCATCTGAAATCTCCTTCATTTTGATGATCACCTAAGCCAATCCAAATACCGTCTTTAGTGCCCCACTTGGCCAGGATGTTCTCTCTCAGGAACAAATGTTGTTCTTCGCTATGGACAGATGCAAGATGACTTTCTCGATCACCATCGAAAAACAATAAGCAGGCATTTTCAGCTGCTGGCCAATCTTTCTTTGTATTAACAAATAAATAGCAGTGATCTTGGAAAGGCACCCACGGCACTATGCATGAACAGCAAGATCGAGTGCGAGCTGGGAATGCACTTAAACAGAAATACAAAAGAAGAAAACTATTCTGCTTCATTTTCATTCTTTTTCCAAATGAAACTTACTCAATCGAGAGAGGTGTATCCAAATTAATCTTGGCAGTTGAAACCTATTTGTGGTTTCAGATATTTCCTCCAAAATTGATGTCTTCAGAAATGATATCTTTCAAAATTGGAAGTCCTCAACAATTGAAGTTGCCAGACATTTTAGTTTCCAGAAAGTGATGTCCTCAGAAATGATGTTCTCCGAAATTGGAAGTCCTCAGCTATTGAAGTTGCGAGACATATTAGTTTCTAGAAATTGATGTCCTTAGAAATTAAAGCCTTGATGTCCTTATAAATCTTTGGAAATTAATGTCAGTAAAGATTGATGCTCTTAGAAATTGATATTCCTCAGATAATGAAGTGCTCAGAAATTGGTGTTCTAATGTAATTCTTTGAAAATATATCTGCTCGTCTGTGCCATATTTTCATTAGCTTCTGAATTTCTAATATACTCTCTTTTCGTCTCTGATAAGTTCTTTGTGATGAGATCCACATAAATTGATTGTTGTTCTTCACCAAAAACTACACTTCTTGCTGAGAATCTGATTCCAGTTTAACTGCAACAATAAAACTGTATTGTATCAAAACTTCTTGTCATAACTAACACTTGATTTGAATAATTACTTTCGATTGATTGATCGATATTGAATGTCGTTTTATTTGTATTTGATCTGTCCAATTGACGTAAATTTGTACATTTCCCTATCAGTATATAAGAATGTATTGATTCTGATTGTGCTTCCTTAAAGAAGTGATACCAAATATAAAATCACATAATAGATTTCAAAAGTTTGATTCAGTTTATTAAGTCATATTGAAAAATTTATCAGAAAAATTATAGTGTTGGGCATGTTTTATTTGAAATGATGTTTTTGCTGCGTAGGTATTGCAAAAAGTGTTATCTTTTAAATATGTCATGAAAAAATAATATTCTTTATATATTTCATTTGTTAATGTGGCTTGTACTGTATTTCCTTACAAGTGTTACCAAGGTACTTTCCTTTCACATTCACTGATAAGTCCATATCACCTCATGGTAACCATTACTGGCTAGTGGCACTGGGAGGGGGAAGTGACCATTGCCCCCACTTTTCTGGAGTCCAGCTTTGCACCCACTTTTCTGGAGTCCAGCTTTGCCCCCACTTTTCTAGAGACCAGCTTTTCCCCCACTTTTCTGGAGTCCAGCTTTGCCCCCACTTTTCTGAAGGTCCAGCTTTGCCCCCACTTTTCTGGAAGTCCAGCTTTGCCCCCACTTTTCTGGAAGTCCAGCTTTGCCCCCACTTTTCTGGAGTCCAGCTTTGCCCCCACTTTACTGGAGTTCAGCTTTGCCCCCACTTTTCTGGAGTCCAACTTTTCCCCACTTTTCTGGAAGTCCAGCTTTGCCCCCACTTTTCTGGAAGTCCAGCTTTGCCCCCACTTTTCTGGAAGTCCAGCTTTGCCCCCATTTTTCTGGAAGTACAGCTTTGCCCCACTTTTCTGGAGTCCAGCTTTGCCCCACTTTACTGGAGTTCAGCTTTGCCCCCACTTTTCTGGAGTCCAACTTTGCCCCACTTTTCTGGAAGTCCAGCTTTGCCCCCACTTTTCTGGAAGTCCAGCTTTGCCCCACTTTTCTGGAAGTCCAGCTTTGCCCCACTTTTCTGGAAGTCCAGCTTTGCCCCCACTTTTCTGGAGTCCAGCTTTGCCTCCACTTTTTATACAAGTATGTTTAAGCAAAATGATAACAATGTTAAGATAAAAAACTGAAAGTATTTCAGGATTTGTACCCCCTTCCGCCCCCTTCCCCCACTCCTGAAAATTTTCTAGGACTTTTGAAGAATTTTTTCCTAATAAGCGCCCATAGTCCACGACCATGTACAGCAGTGCTCACATTAAGTTGCAGAAATCCAGCAAACAATTTATCAAATCTTTCCAAAAACATTATAAGGAGAAAAAATCCCGCAAAAAAGCAATGAACAAAGAATTTTTTGCAGAACTACTTCAAATGTTACGATACAAGTTAGGCCATGATTGTTTAGGCATAAGTTAAATTTAAAATGTGCAGAAATGTTGTAAGAAGTAAACAAATCTTAATTTAGAATGATTTTCTTCACTCCATACCGGCAAACTCTGATGAAAGTTGGCAAAAGGAACAAAAAAACAGGCACACTGGCCTCTCACTCGATGGTGACATCATTTCATTGGTCGAAACAAATTGTGCACATGTGATGAACGTGATGAAACATACAATGTAATAGTAATGCAGTCATGCCGTCTGCTAGTTGGGAATGTTATGTACAATAGACTCTATGTAGATATATGCAGGGAATTGGAATGATTTGATATTTAGGTACACATGTCACGTAATTATGAAGTGTAGTGATAGTTGATTGTGTTTTACGTTATATATTTACTGCTCTGCTCTGCAGTGTTGATCCCAATCCCTGTTAAATATGTCTCACACTAATTTTTCACAAGTTTTTTTCTAAGTAAAAAAATGATGACCAGTAAAATACAAAGGCTTCAAAATACCTCAACACATGATGAAGAGACAGTTTTATAGTACAATAGAAAGACAATTAGTACTACATGCATAAACCGGTTTTTCCATTATATTTTCTATGACAAATTACTTTTCAGATTTAATTTAAGTTACTCAACAATCAGTAATAACATCACGGTCAAGAGAAAACTAAAATGTCTTATGATTTTATGTTTCCCCCTTATTTTTCAAAATTCCCCCTCCTTTAAAAAAATACATAAGTGGGAAAAATCCCACAAATTTTGAACCTTAATGTGAACACTGGCATCAGTGTACTATTCGAATTGCATTGTGTGAACTGGTTCTAGACTAGTGGGCCCCACAATAACCAGCACAAAAACATCGTGAGCGTCAGATGCAAATTAGCAACTAATGTAACAAATCTTCAAATTAATTAAATGAATTGTGTTATCAATCAATAAATGTTGAGTGGGCGCTTATTATAGCAGGGGCGCTGAATATGTTGAATATGGTATATGGGCACGTAAAGGTCCTATTGGGAGCTCATGGTTAACTAAGAGCAAGATTATCATTTATACGAAAAACTTTCTTTGATTCCTTGTAAAATGTTGGATGACAAAAGTTGAAACCATGAACGAAGGGCGGCTAGAGATGAGTCAAACAACACTCTTATTTTACAAATGCTCTAATTTTGTTAATCTGGAAAAAAAAATAGGGACAAAATCAAAGGCACTTTTCTTTTCATGAGTATTCTAACATTGCAGGGAAATCTTACCATTTGTTATCAGTTTTATCACCTTTTTAATCAAAAGTCTTGAGCATTAGAAGTGTTAGATTATCTTTCAATGTTTTAAAATATTTTGTGGCTTTATTTTGAAACTTGTCAATCCTATGACAAAAGAAACAAACCAGATATGTATCCAGCAGTTATTATTCATTTTAATTTATGAAATTTTAAGGCATTGTTCTTCTTTCCATAAAAATATTAAAAATATTGACAAAAGTTGAGTTCTAAACTATTAAAAAAGAATCTTTGTACTACACTCTAGAAAAGAAATGGTCAAATTTTTGACCATAATTTAGTCAACTCTGCACCGATCCAACTTTATTCAAATTAAACAACAAATTTGACCACTTTATGGTCAAATTTGTTTATAATATATTATGGTTTAATTTGATCATGTTATGGTCATTTAAGTTTGACCAACATTGGTTGATTGGTAGGTGCAGAATTGACCATGTTAGTGTTCAAATTTGACCATGTAGTGGTCAAATTTGACCATGCCTTTTGGTTCGCATGCATATCATTATGGGAACCTATGTAATGGCGACACGTCGGTTTGGCTGTCCACAGAGTTGTCCTGAGATTTCCTCAGAAATGTCAAAGTTTTTTGAGAATTCCCCAGAAAATGTTAAAGTTTCTTCAGAGTTCCTCAGAAAAAGTTATAAGTTTCTTCAGATATCCTTATGGAAGGTTAGGATTTTCTTATAAAATGTTAAAGTTTTTCAGAGATACTTAAGATGGGATTGAAGACTAGTTTCCTTAAAAAGTCTACAATACATTTGATATTTTGTTAGAAGATAACTGTAAAATGATATAATTTTCCAATTTTCTTCAGAGATCTTCAAGTCTCTCTTGTAGCACTTGAGATTTAAAATTCTTAAAAATCTTTAAAATATTTGGGCACCAACAGTTGTATCAGGCATGATTTTTTAAACTCCACCTTTATTATTGTGCTCATTTGCATAAAGTTGCTACAGTATTATAACCTGACCAGACTTTTTTATATAATATGCTTAGTCAGGGAGTGTGACAGGATGTGATTGCATATAAACATAGGGAGGGATGCCATGTGGGACATGGATGGGGGCCATGAAGGACATATGATTTAATATTTACCATGTTGTATACACCAAGGGCTATATCAGTCATAATTATTCGACTCCACCTTTTTTTCTTATGCAACAACTTATTTGCATATAAGTTATTATATGAACAGACACTTTAATACATAGTATGCTCAATCAGGGACTGTGATAGCTAGGATGAGACTTCTTATGGAGCTTATGGGATGTCATGTCAGACATAGGGTGGGATGCCATGTGGGACATGGGGTGGGATGCCATGTGGGACATGGGGTGGGATGCCATGTGAAACAGGGTGGAATGCCACGTAGGATATGTGGTGGAATGCCATGCAGGACATAGGGTGGATTGCCATGGGATGGAATGTCATGTGGGACATGGGATGTCATGTGGGACATGGCGTCCCACCTCATTTCAACAAGTCATTTGCATATAAGTTATTATATGAACTGACACTTTCATACATAGTATGCTCAATCAGGGACTGTGATAGCTAGGATGAGACTTCTTATGGAGCCTATGGGATGTCATGTGGGACATGGGGTGTCATGTGGGACATGGGGTGGGATGCCATGTGGGACATGGAATGGGATGCTATGTGGGACATGGGGTGGGATGCCATGTGGAACAGGGTAGAATGCCATGTGGGACATGGTGGGATGCCATGAGTAACACAGAGTGTGACATAGGTTGGGATGCCATGTGTAACTTAAGGTAGGATGTTATGTGTGGCATAAGGTAGGATGCCATGTGTGACATAGGATAGGAGGCTATGTGGGACATAGGGTAGGAGGCCATGGGGGTGTGGGACATGGGATGTGATGCCATGTGGGACATAAAGTAGGATGTCATTGGGACATTAGGAGGGATACCATGTGGAACATATGGTGGGATGCTATGTGGAACATCAGGTGGGAAGCCACTGATGCGGGACACAGGGAGGGATGCCATGTGGGACATAGGGAGGGATGTCATGTGGTACATATGGTTGGATTAATGTGGGACATACATGTAGGATGGGATCCATGTGGGTTATAGCGTGGGATGCCATGTGGGACATATGGTGGAATGCCATGTGGGACATATGGTGGAATGTCATGTGAGACACTGTATGGTGGTTTGCCATGTGGGAGATATGGTGGAATGCCATGTGGGACAAGACATGGGATGTCATGTGGGACATGAGGTGGGATATCATTTGGTACATGGGATGTGGGACATAAGGTGGAATGCCATGTGGGTCATAGGATGGGATGCGCTGTGGGACATATGATGGAATGCCACGTGGGACATGGGATGTCATGTGGGACATGGGGTGGGATGCCATGTGGAAGATATGGTGGAATGCCATAAAATGCGCCCAAAAGGCATATAACTGACATGTCGCCTGTAACTTGTTGAAGATGCCATGGGATGGGATGCCATGTGGGATGCCATGTGGGACAAGGCATGGGATGTCATGTGGGACATGAGGTGGGATGTCATTTGGTACATGGGATGTGGGACGTAGGGTGGAATGCCATGTGGGTCATAAGATGGGATGCCCTGTGGGACATATGATGGAATGCCACATGGGACATGGGATGTCATGTGGGACATGGGGTGGGATGCCATGTGGAAGATATAGTGGAATGCCATGTGGGACATGAGATGGGATGCCATGTGGATTGCCATGTGGAATGCCATGTTGGACATGGGGCGAGATGCTAGTGATACATGAGATGCCATGTGGGACTTAGTGTGAGATGCCATTTTTATAATTGGCCGGGTCATATAATATAGGTGTCAATTTGCATGGGCATGCGAACCATGACGGTATTTACCGTTCAAGTTTAGAGTGTAATTTTGTAGGAAATTATGCAGGAAGCTCATTTTACCTTATTCATGAGCACTGCTGAACAGTCATCACTTTCAATGCAAACTTTCAGTTTCTGAAAAAATACTCTGATGAAAAATTAGGAATAATAATTAAAACAAATTAAGTACAGATACGGTAAAAAAATTTAAAGGGAATATGTAATTTTATTAGAGAATTAACTTGAATACATTTAAAGAATGCAGTGGTTCTCAAACTTTTAAGCCAAGTTTAATTTTCTTCAAGCTTGTGTGTATTGTTTGACATGGGTTTTCACCATTTTCTTTCTTTATTAATCTATCATATGAAATGACCATGACAACAGGTTACATCAAAAACATTAGCAAAATAGCTTTGTACTTCAAAATAATTTATGCACAAAAAAATTAACAAAAATAATTAATGCATACATAACAAAATAAATAAACAAAATGATTTATAATTTATGCATACATTACAAAATAAATGAACAAAATAAATAAACAAAATTATGCATACATAATAAATAACAAAATAAATAAACAAAATAATATATGCACATAACATAACAAAAATGAATAAAGAAAAAAATAATTTAGGCATACATAAATAAATAAGCAAAATAAATAAACAAAATAATTTATGCAAAATAAATAAAAAATAAATTTTGCATACAAAAATAAATAAACAAAATAATTTATGCATACATAACATAAATTACCAAAATAATTTATAACAAAAAAATATATAAACATAACTGGAAAAGGAGGGAAAAGAAGTATAATACTTATTAATCAATTCTTCCGAATCAATTCACATACAAAAACTCAAATCAATATTAGAATGGCTGGAAAGAAAAAAAAAGAGAGAAAAATACATCAATAATGCAAAAATCAAACATCTACAGTGATGCATAACTATAAGGTTAGGTTTGGCAATTTGCTAAGTGAGATTTGATTAATTTTTCCTTATGCCTTTTTCTGAAAAAATTAATGTTATTACAGTTGGTAATGTTTTCATCACATTTATTCCAAAGTTTAACCCCAGTGATAGAAGAGAATATTCCTTTCACTCTCCTACTATAAAGGGTGATGTTACAAATTATATGAATGTTTTGAAGCCATTGAAAGATGACAAGTGTTTCAAGCCGTGGATGTCAGGTGACACATGTAGTCAAGGTCTGGAAGATAACCCTTTACTTAAACGAAATACTTTAAGGAAGTTCTCGTTAAATCAATAGTTAATTTTAATTAACATCTGTTCCTGCATTTGTATGAATTTTCACTTAAAGGTATATGGACCGGTAGGAATTTTATATCCACAGAAATAGCTGTACAGTCTGAAGAGAGGAGTGTTTAAATTACAACGGTAACGCCTATTACAGACCCCTAGCTTGATTTAAAAAGGGGCAGGGTGCTAGACTTGTTAAGGGGCTCATTATTGCGCGCACCAAGCGCTGAGTCTTTTCGGCGTGGAGTTTAGGGGAGCCCCTTAAGGCTTAATCTCCCAGTGAAAAAGCTCTGGGATAATCATACATCTCATAATGAAGCTATTCTGACAGATAAGGACCAGTTATTAGCCAAACACTTCAATTGCGTACTATGCTATCATTCTGTGTTCTGTATCTGTGTAAGGTATTTCATTTATAAGGCTAATTAAGGATAATAAATAAATACAATTTAAAAACAAAAAAATAATAAATCTATTTTTTTTCTCACGAGGGGCAAGGCGGATCCCAGGGGGCAGGGTGGGCCCATATAGGGCTGTGGCCAGGGCCGCCTTTGTGAAACAGCAAAGCTATGGGTCTGCTATAGTGTACGAATTATGACTAATCAAAGTTTGAAGAATTTTGAATGAATGCAAAAGTTGTGACGTATGAAAGAGCTGAAGAGAGGACGCCTAATAATCTTCTAAATTCTTGAGTTATTAATCTGTAAAGAATTAGAAACGCTTAGAAACATTATTCTCTAGATTGCCTCAATGAATTTTGGACATCACAAAACTTACAGTAAAGCTATGCCAGGCATGGTTATTCAGTGAAATATTAGTAAGCTGTGTCGTATAGTCAGGGGTGTAAATACCGGGGGTGTGGGGGGTGTCACACACTCCAGATTGTGAGACTTGTCGGTCAAATTTAAGATAAGTCGGTAAATCTGTTATCAGGTCAGTAAAAATACCGATTTTGATTATCAACTTTTTTACAGGGAGGCAGTTTTTTTTCTTCATATGGGATGCTAATTTGAAGCCGTCGGTAAATCTTATACTTTACACCCCAGTCAAAGTGGCCTACTGACGCCACTGCTTACATTTCAATGAATAGATAATAGTTTCATTATATCACATCAGATTACTTTTTTAACTTTCCAAATATCAAATCTATTTATAAGCGAAATTGGAATATCTTTAAAATGACTCTCACATCCGCTTTCTTAGAAATTGTTCAGTATATTTCCCAGTTGCTATTGAGTATGACTTAATGAAAAACTATGAAAATGACTATTTTAGCTGATTGTAAAAATTAAAGGATTAGTTCATCTTATATGAAAGAGGACTTCAAAAGAAACAAAATGGTGAAGAAAGCATTCAAAAAATCTTATTTTGTTAAGGAGATATTTAAGTTTAAAGTTTGGTATCATTTGTGTAGAAATGACTGAAATCAGACTAGTTGTGATGTCATAGCCTCAGATTCCCCAAATCTTTTTTTATTCTATCATATTTTGTCCTGCGATTTTGTGGCTTAAAAACCATAGGATATGTCAAAAAAGTAGTAAAACTGAATCTAAGAAGGGTATTTATAATATACCACTTGAAGAAAGTTTGAGGGAAAATAATTTAAATAGTGAAAGAATTAAATAAACTCTTTAAAATACATAAAGACATTGAGGAATCTGAGGCTGTGACATCACAACTAGTCTGATTTCAGTTGTTTCTACAGAAATGATACCAAACTTTAAACTTGAATGTCTCCTTAACGGAATAAGATTTTGCAATGCTTTCTTTCACCATTTTGTATCTTTTATATGCCTCTTTCATATAAGATGGACTTGCTTTACCCCTGAACTAATCCTTTAATTAAGTCTGTTTAAATTTCAAGAAAAAAATGATTTTCAGTCAGTGGTATAATCATTACATGGTAAAGGTCTATCACATTATCACTAATACTGTTTTGCTGCATAAACTGTACCAGCTATAAAACTCTTGGTGTGTGTGTGGGGGGAAGGGGGGTCATTTTCTAGGGTGGGGACACTTTGGTGGAATAAACTTCCAGTTGAAATAAGAACAAAACTGAACAATTAATTCATGTTTCTGAAAGTTCTTCAAATTCATTTTTTTAAAGCTTATTTTCAAAGTAACTTTTAGGTTGTTAGGGGTTAGGGGTATCTTATGGTGTTGGGGGTTAGGTTTACTGTATTTATTGCGTTGCTTGAAAAGCAATTTTGGAATATTGTATGCATACAACACTAAACAGTCTTTATTATTGGTAATTATTATTATTATGTAAGATCAATACATTACAATTTACTATGTGATTAATGCCACTTTTAACAGTAGTAGTTGTATGCTCTTTTTAGTAGAAAATAAACAAAACAAATTGAGTCATGTAGCCTATAGGCCTAACTATTTAATTAAAGACAATTCTGCATACCTCCTCCCCCATGCCTTGTAAATGATACCCTCCCCTTCTCTTGCACTGATGCCCGTCCTCCTTTCCTTGCACTAATACCCTGTCCTTCCTTTGCACTGATACCCCTTCCCTTGCATTAGTATCCTGTCCTCTTGCACTGATACTCTCACATTGCCTTGTACTGATACCCTGTGTTCCTTCCTTTGCACCCCTTCCCTTGCATTAGTATCCCATCCTCCTCTTGCACTGATACTCTCACCTTGCCTTGTACTGATACCCGTCCTCTTTCCCTTGCACTGATACCCCCTTTCCCTTGCATTAGTATCCTGTCCTCTTACACTGATACTCTTACATTGCCTTGTACTGATACCCTGTGTTTCTTCCTTTGCACCCCTTCCCTTGCATTAGTATCCCGTCCTCCTCTTGCACTGATTCTCTCACCTTGCCTTGTACTGATACCTCGTCCTCTTTCCCTTGTACTGATACCCCCTTTCCCATGCATTAGTATCCTGTCCTCTTACACTGATACTCTTACATTGCCTTGTACTGATACCCTGTGTTCCTTCCTTTGCACCCCTTTCCTTGCATTAGTATCCCGTCCTCCTCTTGCACTGATTCTCTCACCTTGCCCTGCACTGATACCCATTCTCATTCCCTTGCACTGATGCCCATCCTCCTTCCCTTGCACTGATACTCCATCCTCCTTCCCTTGCACTGATACCCCTCCCCCTTCTATCTATGGTTTCTACTCAAGATTCTATTGCTAATTTTAGGCCCCATTCTCTTACACAAAGTACGTGTTTCAGATCGCGTACATTATCAGTGCAGCAGATCTATACTCAGAGATGATAATCACTTTAAGCATGCAGTGCTATCTGAACCCCAAACCTCACACTAATTATTTGCATTTACAAGTGAGTAAACAAATACTAAAATCTAATTTGGATTAGAAGTGGACCATATGCGTATCCATATTTGTGTGAATTGCATGAATCGTGTGGTTTGATGGAAAGGTCATCTTTATCTCTGGGCAACTAGTAAGTGCTTTGAATCCTATCTACCTGCCATCGTAATCAAGACACAGATAAGATATTTCAGGTGGACAATCTCTATGCTCAGCTGTTCAATTTATATATGAACAAATATTGTCCTTTTCTAATTTATTGGCTCAGTTTATATGCTGTACTACACTTGTATATCAAGGTCTTTGTTAATGTTTGCATTGCATGCCATGAAGGTTAGGAGGGTTTCATGATGAATAACTCTGGCTATAAATTTTCAGTCCAATGCATACAAACTTACCAGAGTGTTTATAACTCACTGATGAAAACATCCTTTTAAAAGTCAAAATAAATCCTCAGCCCCACATTACATGCATAACTTGGCCCTGCAGTAACCAAATCCGCAATACCTGGCCCTTCACAATCAGTTCCATTGTGTGCATATAGATGATTGGGAGTGTAGTGTAGTTACTGATGCGTAAAATCACTGTTGGGTTTCTTAATTACTTCTAGCAGAGTTTAATAGTCATGTCCACCGAAATGGAGGTTCTTGCAGGTGAAAAGAAAGAAAAGAAACTTTGTAGGGAGGATGGGCGTAATGATTGTTTTTGCATTGCATGCCATGAGAGGTTAGGTCATTCCAGAGGTAGGAAGAAAAGAAAATAGGAGGATTCTGAGAGAAGTACCTGGGCTAATAGCCAGGAAGCTGGGATCGAAAGAGGAAGTGCAGGGGTGCAAAAAAAGGGGTAAATATAGGTAAAGGGGGTGGGAGAGGATGACTAAATATGGTTGTAGAGGGAGGATGAAGGAAGGAGATTATTTTATCCGTAGGGTTTTTCTAGAAGAGCTTAGCTATGGATGGGTGAGGGAAGCTCTGGGGAGGTTGTACAGGGGGCAGACAAGGAGGACATGGTGGACTGTGAGGGGGAATTAGCAATTGTTGTAGAGGGGTGGAGGAGCCAGTTAGGAGGTGGGAGTGAGTTAGGTGGGAGTGACGTATTCTAAGGTGGGTAATGTTGACATTGTCATTACATGAGAGATTGTGGATGGTGGCTTTGGTCGGAATAGTAGCTTGGATGTCGTTAAGTTTGTTATCAATTTGGGAGTCCCAAGAGGTTTGCCAGCAGTCACGAACTAGGGAAGTGATAGGTGGTTTGATGTCAGAAAGGGTTTTGGAAAAGGAGGTTGAGGGCTAGCTTAGCAGCTTAATCAGCTCTGTCATTGTCGGGGATGCCAACATTGCTGGGTATCCAGAAGAAAATAATACTTTTCCTGTAAAAGAGAAGGGGGAGGATGTGGGAGAATGTGTTGCTGTAATGTCATACTGAGCCTTTTCCTATTCGTTTATTGCCATTTTTGAGAACTTTAAAATGTTAATATCTCCTGGTAGGAATAACATATAAACATGATATTTGTACTAAATTGTTTCTAAAAACAAATTCTTTTTTATGAAAGGTTACAAAAAAAAATTGGGAATATTCCTTGAAAATTTGCTATATACCATATACATTATGCAATCATTTGTTCAAATTTTAGTTATTGTTATAAAGTGTTTATCTGTTAGGTATACAAAGTGATGGACTTACAGTTAAGTACAGTATATGAAATATCAGTTTTGCATCATGTAATTCCACAGAGTCCCATCACCTTAGCCAAGCCTAATACATATAGATTAAGGCTGGCTAGGCTTCTGATTGGTCACTGCAGCTGTCAACCCACACGCCTCAAGCACTAAAAACAAACCGTGAGTCTGGTGTGAAATGAAATACTCTTACTGTGAGGTTGTGCAGGCTGGCAGCTGAGATCCCATTGCCTTAGCCTAGCCTATTAGGCTGGTTAGGCTTCTGTATGGTCAATACAGCTGCCAGTCTGAACTCCTCAAGCTCTGAACTCCCAAGTCCTGACTGTGTGAAATGAAATACTCTTACTGTGAGGTTGTGCAGGCTGGCAGCTGAGATCCCATTACCTTAGCTTAGCCTAATAGGCTGGTTAGGCTTCTGTATGGTCAATACAGCTGCCAGTCTGAACTCCTCAAGCTCTGAACTCCCAAGTCCTGACTGTGTGAAATGAAATACTCTTACTGTGAGGTTGTGCAGGCTGGCAGCTGAGATCCCATTGCCTTAGCCTAGCCTAATAGGCTGGTTAGGCTTCTGTATGGTCAATACAGCTGCCAGTCTGAGCTCCTCAAGCTCTGAACTTCCAAGTCCTGACTGTGTGAAATGAAATACTCTTACTGTGAGGTTGTGCAGGCTGGCAGCTGAGATCCCATCACCTTAGCTTAGCCTGATAGGTTGGTTAGGCTCTTGTATGGTCAATACAAGTGCCAGTCTGAACTCCTTAAGCTCTAAACTCCCCCAAAAAACTTAGAACTGAATGTCCTTATGCCGAGATTGCACCTTTAAATTGATTGATTCACATTTTAAATGTCTGGATGCAGTGTATGAAGATAATCATAAGTTGTCAACTTTAACATTGCTATGCTTGCATTCCAGAGTGTATTAAAAAATAACTTGACAACCAAGTGAGATTTACCTAAGAAATCCACATGATGAAATAACCTTCCTTATGAGGAATGGTCCATCAGTCATTCATGAGTTTTGCACAAAGTTCTCCCAAGCATGTAATTTATATTTTTATTTAGGCTCTGCCAAGACTAATCTGATTCGCATCACTGAACAGCAGTTATGTGTCTTGAGCCCAAGATGAATGACCTATTGTGTACTGTTGTACCTATATGCATTGCTTCTTAAAATGTCCTTAAATGGGATGTTTTCATCTGAATAGTGTTTTGTTCATAGCATATATTGTACCTTTCATGACATCATTTTTGAAAAAATAGGCTTTAATTAACTCATGATTCATAAACAAAGTATACTTTAAAATAAGTTTCATTCAAACAATGGTATTGACTAATGAGCATCTGTCAATATACAGCCTATACTAAATCAACCATAAATTCATATAAATCTGGTTAAACAATACAATAGATTATCAAACCTGTCTCCAAATGCACCATCATTTAAGTGCAGTAATTGTTTAAAATGTAATTATCATTTTTGTTTACATGTTTAGCAATGCTTTCATGGCAAGTGTTTATATTGTGTATAAAAAGTGTTTACACAGCAAAGGAAATGAAGTTCAGACTTGTTAGGTCAAAGGGGAGAGTTGTTCAAGTGGCATATTCAAATATCTTCAATAGTTGCATTATGGCGCTGAGTGATGATGTGGATCCCGTGATCAAACATGGTGTTTAGCTCTCAAGTGTTTGTGGTTCATATTGCCACAGATAAACTGATAGGTAGCTTTGGTGAATGATTTAAGTTGTGCTGTATATAGACAGGACTGTGATAAGTGCGTCGTCAGAAGTATTTGATATTTGATATATATGCTGAAAGTTTATAGCGCATTAGCACTATCCAAGCGCAAAGTGCAAGATTTCTGGTGTGGGGTCCAGGGGCCTGCTTAAATGCCCCTGTTAGGGCCCAGAGGGCAAAGCTATGGAAGCTGTTGCATTTTAACCTTTTGTGGGTCCAAAATAATTACACTTAAACCCTATTAGAGGGGTGTAGTGAGACAGGCAGACAAGGTTTTTTTTAAAGGAATTTCTTTGATAGGGTGGTTGAGAGGGGGACAGAGGCATAGGAAGAGGGGGTGGCAAAGTTTCCTGCCCTGAAGATTTCAACTTCCCAGTTGCATGCTTCCTGTCTGGTTGGGAAATAAAATTGGTTGGGAGGTAAAATTGGAAATTTTGGCAACATTTCCTGAACGTTGAAGAAAATTTCCCAAAATTTGCAAATCTGCCCAAAAATTAGGGAAAGTTCCCAAAATCGAAGAAAATGTGAAGAAAATTGTGCCATAGCGCTGCATGCCTATGCTTTCAATATAAGCTGAGGGTTCCCGTAAAATTCTGTGTCCCCAGTTTCAACATATTCCGCTGGCCCTGGTATAATTTCATTACAATTTTATTAGATAATGTATGTGGTGCATGATTTGGCCCATCAGTACAATATGAAATATAAAAAATTGCATATTTGATATAAGGGCCTGATAAAAATTCCCAGTTACAAGCGGAAAAAAAGTTGCACTGCACAGCTCAATTAAGTTTCTATTAACGTTCAAGTTGTTCCGAATTGGAAATTTTTCAATTTTCAGTAGATACACTTCAATTTTTGGGAAATTTTACAGGCTTTTCAAGAACTTTACTTTATTTTCGGGAAATTTCCTTCATTTTTAGGCAGATTTTTGGCTAATTTCAGGACATTTCCTTAAATTCTGGCCAATTTTCGGAAAATTTCTTCCAATTTTTGTAAATGCTCTTCAATTTTCGAGAAATTTTCTTTACTTTTCAGGAAATTTTCTTCCTTTCCAAGTAATTTTATTCAATTTTCTTCACATTTTTTTCGATTTTGGGAAATTTCCTTAATATTTGGGCGGTGCCATTCCCCAACTAACATTGAGAAAATTTGATCGGTCTGAAAACAAACATCCAGTCACATCCTATTAAGAATTGCCGGTCTATAAGCTTCCCCAGTATACGATTGGTCCATTATACTGTAGTCACTTGAATTTCAGACAGTAGACATTATTTAGATTGGTTTTCTGGATTTGGCAAATTATTTTTGAAATGTTGTATGTCCATCTTGTGATGTCATAGACTTATCAAATTTAACAGACAATCAGGGCTCCAGGCAACTCAAAAATGGGGTCCCTTGTGAAATTTGTACATATGAAAAGTCCCCTTCATGAATAATTGTACCTGAAGTGAAATGGGTGCTAGACTGGAAAGTCAAAACAGAACAATTCACTAAAAGATGCCCTCAATTATAAATCATTTGGGTTAAACAGTAATGTGATGAAATTCAAGTGTCATCAACCGTGAACACATTCAACTGATTAGAAAAACAACTGGCTAATTACCGCCCTTACTTTATAGGTCTATTCCACATTTAAAGCATACTTAATGATCATTTGGGTTAAACAGTAACGTGATGAAATTCAAGTGTCATCAACCGTGAACACATTAAACCGATTAGAAAAACAACCGGCTGATTACCACCCTCACTTTATAGGTCTATTCCACATTTAAAGCATACTTAATGATCATTTGGGGTAAACAGTAACGTGATGAAATTCAATTGTCATCAATTGTAAACACATTAAACCGATTAGAAAATAAACCAGCTAATTACCATGTATAATAAATAACGAAGGGTACTCTAGGAACCTTAATGTAAATTCTGATATCTAAGTATCTGTAAACTTGTCCTGTAATTAACTTAAAACTATTAATAAGCCAAGCAGGGATTTTGTCCTGTCTGAACTGTACGATTATGAAATCCTTGTGTTTAATTATTATTCGCCTTATACCAATGTTAATGCCACATTAACAAAATGGCTTGAAAAGCAAATGAGATTATCATAAATTGTGCACACATGAATATCAAGGACAAGAGGGCTGCGTTGACACTGATCTCCCAATCATGATCCACTGATGATAAACTAGCTCGATTGTAGGAAAGACAATGTCATGATTTCTCCCTTGAGTGGAGCTCCCTCTCATATCCACTGCAGGCGATCTGATTATGGGCATGTGTGAGTTGCATACAGTATCGAAAGGTGGGTCATTGCAAAACCTGCAAAATGTAACCGAGCATGTTAACTGTTTTTGTGAAATAACGTTAGAACAGGATATTACAGATGACTGATCTGTGTTCACATGTTTTTTAAGAATCTCAGCAGTGGATCTAATGACCTCCTCCAGATCATGGTCCTACTCTCAGGTAGAAACGAGAGCAAGTGGCTGCAATCAGATCCGGTCAGCGAAATTCTCACAGTAAAATATAAAAATAGGCGGATCTGATTGTTTGCAGTGGATCTGATTACAAGCTTATAGTTAAGTGAGAACACTCCTCAGCTTCAAGTTGAGAAGAAAAGTTAAAGGATAATTACTCAGCAAATATCACCTGATTTTTGTTAAAGAGTTTCCACGGATGAGAGTAGGTGCTTAATCATGATCATGAATGACAGGGAGAACAAAGATATATAATGACGCTTAGTGTGCAATGAAAATATATTGCCTGAAGAATATGAATTGTAACGCTCGTCAAACCATGCCCGCAAAGGGGACCTGTGTTCATCTTAATTTCAGTCCGACAAGGGTTCAATGATCTTCAGCCTCTTTCTTTTATCAAGGTGGATCCATTTTTTTTTCTTTTGGGGAGGGAAGGGGGGTGGGGGGGGGGGATTTTTAGCACTTATTAAAGTGAAAATTAAGAGTTAACTACTTTTGAAAAATCTGGATAAAATCTTTATATAAATAAGAAGCTTGATTGCTTTAATAGGCTCCAGCATGAACTTGAACTGAGCACAAAACTGGAACCTTTCAAAGTCGTAATTTTGAACTGAGCACAAGATTGGAACTTTTCAAAGTCGCTGACAATATGAACCTTCTGAGCTTTAAAAACTTACTGCAGGCAGATATGAACTCCCTGCAAGCAGATACAAGCCACTGCAAGCAGATACATGTTCCCTGCAAGCAGATACAAGCCACTGCAAGCAGATACATGTTCCCTGCAAGCAGATACATGTTCCCTGCAAGCAGATACAAGCCACTGCAAGCAGATACATGTTCCCTGCAAGCAGATACATGTTCCCTGCAAGCAGATACAAGCAGATACAAGCCACACTGTTCAAGCAGATACATGTTCCCTGCAAGTTCCCTGCAAGCAGATACATGTTCCCTGCAAGCAGATACAAGCCACTGCAAGCAGATACATGTTCCCTGCAAGCAGATACATGTTCCCTGCAAGCAGATACATGTTCCCTGCAAGCAGATACAAGCCACTGCAAGCAGATACATGTTCCCTGCAAGCTTTTCCAGGATCTTGTCAGATATCTCAATGAGCTAATTTGAGCTAATGACAAAATGTAAAGAGAGATCCAATTTGTAAACGGACTGGAATAAAACAACTGGTATACAGGATATAATTATGCATCCAGGGTTGTGTGTGTGTGTGGGAAGTGTGTGTATGGGAAGTGTGTGTGTTAGTGCAAGGGAAGGGGTATCAATACAGTATGGAGTATCAGTGCAGTAGGGGGTGTCAGTGCAGTAGGGGTTTCATTACAGTAGGGGGTATCAGTGCAGTAGGGGTGTCAGTGCAGTAGGGTGTATCAGTGCAGTAGGAGGTATCAGTGCAGTAGGGGCATCAGTGCAGTAGGGTATCAGTGCAGTAGGGTGTATCAGTGCATCAATGCAGTAGGGTGTATCAGGGTTGTCAGTGCAGTAGGGTGTATCAGGGTTGTCAGTGCAGTAGGGTGTATCAGGGTTGTCAGTGCAGTGCAGTAGGGTGTATCAGTGCAGTAGGGGGCATCAGTGCAGTAGGGGCAAAAACTTATCACCAAGTGGAGAAATTCATGTTGAGCCTCTATGAAATAAATTATTCAATTTGGGATAGTGATTACATGATAATATATGCAACAATTTTCACAAAATAGTATGGTTTTGGAGCTAAACACTCCATGCTACACATTAATCAGAGCATGGCTTTCATCTACCATTCTGATGTCATAACATTGGAACCACCTCCTTTCAGAATTATTAAGTTCTTGGGAACAGAGAACATATTGCATTCTTACCAAAGGTCCAGTCACGTGACTGCATTCTTTGGTCAAGCATATCTTGAGTGTCCTATTATTATACAGTCGAATTTGCTGTAAGATAATAGCATTTATTTAAGGATGTGGATGACATTTTGTGAAAGTATTTGATCGTCGGATTACAAAATTTTGTTGTAAAATCATATTAAACGACTTGACAGTGCGACTACCATTTTCAACGTGCTGTCCTCGATATCCAGGCCTCAGTGCACAATTCTGTGTTGGTCCCAGGTCAGGTACGGTATATGGTACACGGTACCGCTGGCGTGCATAGCTAGTGGTGCAGTAGAACGTGCAATTACTACAGTCAGCTAATGGTGCAGTACAACGTGCAATTAATACAGTCAGCTAGTGGTGCAGTACAATACAATACAATACAATCAACTTTATTAAGCACCAGAAACTGGGCAATTTCAGCTCGCAAGATACAATCATGATACATAAAATGAAATGAGTAAAAAGCTAAAAACATTTAAAAGATAAAAGAGTAAATATATACAATGATGAAAATGATAAAATAGAAAAATGCATATGAAATAATGCACATGGACTATCTGGAGTGGTTGGCATTATGAAAGGAAATGGCTTTTGGCACAAAGGAATTTCTAAAACGATTTGTGGCGATAGCTGGAAGCCTCATTCTACCACTCCTGGCAATCAACCTATTCATAAATTCATTGTGTAATGGATGGTTGGTGTCCGCGAGGAGGGACTTAAGTTTGCGATCGAGACTGGAGTGGTAGAATGAGTCTATATTTGGTAAATTGCTTTCATTGAAAAGTCGACTCAGCTTCTTCTGATGACAGAATTGATTCTATAGGTGTCATGCTTGGAGGCACAACCACCCCAGCAAACGATGCAATAGCTAAAAACAGATGTAAAAACGAAACAATAAAAAAGTTGTAAAATGTTACTGTCGACGTGGAAAGATTTCAGTTTTCTGAGGCAATATAGGCGAGAGTTGAGTTTTGACATTATGGCATCTGTATTGTCTGACCAAGTGAGTTTATTGTTGATTACTACACCTAAATACTTGTAAGATTGAAAGAAATACTTGTAAGAACGTGCAATTACTACAGTCAGCTAGTGGTGCAGTAGAACGTGCAATTAATACAGTCAGCTAGTGGTGCAGTAGAACGTGCAATTACTACAGTCAGCTAGTGGTGCAGTAGAACGTGCAATTAATACAGTCAGCTAGTGGTGCAGTAGAGTGCAATTAATACAGTCAGCTAGTGGTGCAGTAGAACGTGCAATTACTACAGTCAGCTAGTGGTGCAGTAGAAGGTGCAATTGATACAGTCAGCTAGTGGTGCAGTAGAACGTGCAATTACTACAGTCAGCTAGTGGTGCAGTAGAACGTGCAATTACTACAGTCAGCTAGTGGTGCAGTAGAAAGTGCAATTAATACAGTCAGCTAGTGGTGCAGTAGAAAGTGCAATTACTACAGTCAGCTAGTGGTGCAGTAGAACGTGCAATTACTGCAGTCAGCTAGTGGTGCAGTAGAACATGCAATTACTACAGTCAGCTAGTGGTGCAGTAGAAAGTGCAATTAATACAGTCAGCTAGTGGTGCAGTAGAAAGTGCAATTACTACAGTCAGCTCGTGGTGCAGTAGAACGTGCAATTACTGCAGTCAGCTAGTGGTGCAGTAGAACATGCAATTACTACAATCAGCTAGTGGTGCAGTAGAACATGCAATTACTACTATCAGCTAGTGGTGCAGTAGAACATGCAATTACTACAGTCAGCTAGTGGTGCAGTAGAACATGCAATTACTACAGTCAGCTCAGACAGTCACAGAAATACTCTGGCTACAGCAATTTCGCAGTAGCCGAAGTTGCATGAACTTACAAACTTGAGTTCACCCTTTACAAAGATAAACTACATAACAGTAAAACTAACATTTACATAAAACTAACATTTACAAAGGGTGAAGAAAAAATGTGATGAAAATTGAACATTATAAATAACGGCATGGAAATAAAGATTTCAAATGTTTTTAAAGAAATATTTCTACTAATATTGATAAAAGTAGGGAGATAATTGTATCATCGTTCTATTCGAATTTGGTTTGTAAATTGTTGGTAAGTGCAGGAAATAGTTACTAAAATATCAGATTCTGTTAATCCCCTCCAATTCATCACAAGATTTGTGTTAAAGAAACTTGCGGTTTGTAAGTTGACACAGAAATGAAAATCCTTATCATAGTGACTTCATATTAAGCTTCCATTTGCCTTGAATGCTCCCAAACCACATTGTTTTGCGAGAAAACCCTCACATTTCCTTGGTATTACGCCCAAGAACACAGTGGTTACGATTTTCATAACCACATTTTCTAGTTTATTTATGAGTTCGAGCTTTGAAGATTAATCGCTCAATAATTCTAATTCCAAGAAAGTGGAGATTTCTCAGTGTTTTGTTTAATTTCAAAATTTGCTTTTTAAACATGTTTTCAGATCCTATTGGAATATTCCTCTAAACTTGACTTTTTTCATTGCTTATATTTGTTCTCTAGGAGGATGAAGATTACCCGATTGAAATTGATATCGATGAGCTTTTAGAAGAAGGAGATGAGCTGGAGAGGAGAGGGGTTGTTTTGGATCTCTTGAAGGATGCAACTTTACCAAAAGATGTAAGTGTTGCAATAGCGCAGCTAGACTTATTTCAGGAGGAGGAAATTAAGCCATTAATAGCTCGACTATTCAAAGATTAGTAGAGCTATTCTACTACCCCTGGTGTCAGCGTCGGCATCCGGTTAAAGTTTTTGTAAAGTTTTGGTTATTGTTTTTGGTTAAGAGTTTTGGGTTGAAGATTTCATAAGTTATGAATGGTTTACATTCATGTAACTTGGCATAGGGGTAGAGGACATGGGTACTGTTCAAATGAGCATGATTGGGAGTTGTGCGTGCATACTAATTAGCTTATTTGCATAACAATACAAATATTTGTCTGGTTAAAAGTTTTTGTAAAGTTTTCGTTATAGTTTTTGGTTAAAGTATTTGGTTAAAGTATGTTATGAATAGTTTACATTCATGTAACTTAGCATAGGGGTAGAGGACATGGGTACTGTCCAAATGAGCATGGTTGGGGGTTTTGTAGTCATACTAATTAGCTTATTTGCATGATAATTTAAATATTTGTCTGGTCAAAGTTATTGGTTAAAGTTTTCTTAACTTAGTTATGAATGGTGTACATTCATGTAACTTGGCATAGGTGTAGAGGACATGAGGGGGTTGTGTGTGCATACTAATTAGCTTATTTGCATGAAAATATTTGTATCTATGATATCTCTTAAATTAAAGTTGATGTGGGGATTTTGTTTACACAAGTGATCATACATGTGAAGAGCATTGTCTACACTCATTGGTGAGGAGTAGTGTACATATTAAGTAGGTTATTTGCATAACAATAGACTTGCATACAAAATATTTAACCTGAATTAATAACATGGTACTTGGTAGTGTTAGATGGCATTGGTACTGTTCAGTTGAGCATGATTTGGAGAGTTGTGTGTACATACTAATTTGCTTATTTGCATAACAATGGAAATATTTGTATGTATGATATTTCTTAAATTAAAGTGAAAGTGGGGATTTTGTTTACACAAATGATCATATATGTGAAGAGCATTGTCTACACTTAATGGTAAGGTGTAAGGTGCATATTAATTAGGTTATTTGCATAGCAAGAGACTTTCGCATAAAATATTTAACCTTAGATAATAACTTGGTACCTGTTACAGGGGTAGAGGACATGGGTACTGGTTAAAAGAGCATGATTTGGGGTTGTGTGTGCATACTAATTAGCTTATTTGCATAACAATGAACATATTTGTATCTTTTAATTTAAAGTGGGAGTGGGGATTTTGTTTTACACAAATGATTATATATTGTATGTGAAGAGCATTGTCTACACTGAGGTGTAGTGTGCATATTAAGTATGTTATTTGCATAACAATAGACTTGCGTACAAAATATTTGACCTGAGATAATAACTTGGTATTTGGTTCAGTGGTAGAGGGCATTGGTACTGTTCAATTGAGCATGGTTGGGGGTTGTGTGTGCATACTATTTAGCCCATTTGCATAGCAATGAAAATATATGTATATGTGGTATCTCTTGAATTAAAGTAGGTATGATGATTTTGCTTAAATGATCATACAGTATATGTGAATAACATTGTTCACACTTAATAGAGAGATATAGTGTGGGTATCAGTTAGGTTATTTGCGTAACAATAGACTTCGCTGCAAAATATTTGATAGAGATCAAAAATATATGGCTTATGACTTACTAACTTCACATTTCTAGTTTTGTTATGATATTGACATACCTGACATGAATAGCAATCAAAATGTTTGTCTTGCCATGAAAAAGCAAATAAAAGTTTCCTTGCTTCTAGAATGATAAATTAGGGGTTTGGGAAATATAAACAATAAGCAGAATGTGGGGTAGAAGATGACATGATGATGGAAGTAACTGAAGGAATTAGGATGAGGTCATGTAGGACAGGGTGGAATTGTATGTTGGGCAAGGTGGGGTGGAATGTTGGTCAGGATGCGTTGGCATGTTAGTCAGGGTGGGTTGGCATATGGAACAGGGTGGGTCGACATGTGGGACAGGGCAGAATGGCATGTAGTGGGGTACCATCTATATTTCAGTTGTGATGGCATGTAGGTCATGGAAGTGGTGGAATGACATACAGTATTTGGTTTTCAGGTGTGATTGCATGGAGTATAGGCATGGGATCTTATTTGGGACAGTTTGGAATGTGGGACATTCTGAATTATGCATGTGAGGGGATTTTGATCATTTCCAATGTTTAGTTTGTCATACGTTAAGCAATATTGTTTCGCATAATTTTGCTTTAATGTTATTATACATTTTCCATGCTGCTTGACTTTGCTTGAGACAAATATTTTCTCTAAGTGGAAGTTATATTACAATCCAGGATGAGGTTCTGGGAATGTGTACAGGTTGGAAAGGGGCTTAGTGACATTCTTTCATTGACATTGGCAAGTCAGGGCCTCTCCTTTCTTTGTGTTCAATTGATAGAACTAAAAGAGGTTTTGTAGTTATAAAGACTGCTAGGTTTTACATGTTTTCTGAATTACTGGGTAAGGTAACCTTGAGCTTTTTTTTGTGTCTTAAAATATCTGGATAAACTTAAAGATATTTTGAAGCTTATAGTAAAATGTTCTGAAAATTAACAAAGCAAGTGAAAATGTAAGTGTATCTTTCAAAGTTCAAGTAATTTAAAATCATCCGCCCCTGCTACCCTATTTCTGTATATACTTCCCTCTATAAGCCCATTCTTTATACTAGCTTTGAATAGTCGAGCATACTGTTCTTCTGACATTTCTTGTTTTTTATGAAATCTAAATCCTTAATTGTCCAATTTATTGAATCAAGTTAACTCAATTTTCCAATTACATACCAAATCAAGGCAGTAAATTTTTTGAATTGCAATCTAAAATTTTCTGACTTAAAACACCTTCATCTGAAATGTTCTGCTATAATAAGATGGATGCTCAAGTTTTGGCCAGTCACAGTGATTTCCCCCTCATACCCCATACCCCCCCTTTTACTTTGATATGTGTGACTTTTTACATTGATATGTGTGACCTTTTACATTGATATGCGTGACCTTTTACATTAATATGCGTGACCTTTTACATTGATATGTGTGACCTTTTACATTGATATGTGTGACCTTTTACATTGATATGTGTGACCGTTTACATTGGTATGTGTGACCTTTTACATTGATATGCGTGACCTTTTACATTGATATGCGTGACCTTTTACTTAAAGTTCACTAGCTACATATACCAGTTCTCAGGATAAAACATTTTGTTAGTGATATATTTTCTTGGTGGAGCTAGCCCCTTTGTCAGAGAAATTCTGGCACCATCCCTGCCTATGTGGGTGGGTCTGCAACCAGTGAGTTCACAACTGGTTATCAAAGGCTGTGGCCATCTTGATATAATGTCCAGCACTGGATGCTTTCGGGACATTACACCTTGCTATGCTATGCTATGCTATGCTATGTCAATCATGACCATTTACTCATATTATTTGTCATGATATGAGACCCCTCAATTGTCCCAGATTCCATGTATAAAGAAGAGGTGCTTAGCATCTGGGCGTAATAATCATTATGTGCAAAAAGAGAAGAGAAAGTGGTGGCTGGCTATAGGGAAAATAGGGTGCTTTTGTCCCCCCCCCCCCTTTCCCCCTCCCCCGACTTGTTAGTCATTGGGGTTTTTTGTATTGAATTATGTATGTACTAAAGAAAATGTTCATTTTGCCCCCAATTATGTTTTTCCCCTACAACTAAAATATCTTACTGCTGCTAATGCCATTAGACTTATTTTTCATTTTGATATATTGCGTATATGGGTGATGATATAGAAATTCAATGCTAATGCTCTTCATCTAAGGAAACATTGTCAATCATGATGATGTTTGCTGTCGCAAGTCCTTCACATTGTGTGGTGATTGATATGAAGGGCAAATTCCAAAGTATTCTCTGCTGTGTTCAGTACAATAATGCAATAATGGGATCGGGGGCAGCAGACATAAAAGAAAAAAGAATGAGTGAAAACCAAAGTATGGTGCAGTGTTACATAGAGAAAATAGTGATCAGTTCTAACTAAGAGTTATAATTGAGAAAAAGTTTTAATACAAAAGTAATCGAAAATTAAGTAAAAAGTTTGTTATTCTTGTGGGTTTTACAGTAATGAAGCGGATATGATTATACGTGACTAGCAATAACTAGAAGATTTTATTTTAATACTTTTTTTAGGATTTTTACAGTTTGATATTTAGTCCACAGTTATGACATTCTGTGAAAAGTTCCTTTTGATGTGTGGGCATCTGTAAGAATAATCTTCTTTTTATCAGAAATAGAAAAATGCAGAAAATGATTATTTTTTTATCAAAGGAAGCATACAATTCTGAGTAAAACAGTTTTTAAATTTTGAAAATGGCATATCTAATTAGATATTGGTGGGAACTTGTGCTAGTTGCATCTCTATGCTAGATTTTTAAGCAATTTAGGTAATATTACCTCTACCTGTCCAAAGATTTTTAATTTCTGCAAAGTTTGTGATGTACAAGCAACCCATAGCCCATTAAAATTTTGTTTCACCAGAACCATTGTTACCTCACATATGGAAGTGCTCCCCCCTCCCCCTCCTGCTCCCTTTCCGGTCGGTATATGTATATGTGCCGTCCGAGCAGGTGCCTTTTTCGCACCATTTTCATAATGCAAGTATCTTTTTTTACTTTAAAAAAAAAATTGTACTAAAGTTTTTGTTTTTTTTACAAAAAAACTTTTTTTTTTATCATTTTTGTAATGCAGGTCCCAAAAAATGAGGTTTACAGTGTTAATTTTGTACTGCTGGTCCATTTCTACAATATTTTTTGTTGAATACTTATATAACAGGTATCAAAATTGACTTCTTTCATACTGCGGGTATATCAAAATTGTATAATTTTAGACTGCAGTTACCAAAAAATTTGTCATTCTGTGGGTATGTTTTTCAGTTGGTGGGCTGCACACCCCTACCACTTTTAGTATGACGTTTCCCCCCCCCCCCCTGGGGTTTGCTATAACCCCACCCAAAATTTATCTACGAAAGTCATATTCTTAAAGTTATTACTTGCTCTCCTTCTTGGCAAAAGATTAAAAAAGAATGAATTTACATATGAAAATAAACAACTATTCAACTTATGACATCACAGATTTGCATATTTTTGTTTTATGTTCAATTCATTAAACATTAAAACGATCAGTGTTTACCTGATATTTATGAGGTTGCCCAATTATCATTTTAGTTCGTGTTTTAGTTCTAGTTGATGTTTTGATCAATCTAGTCAAGTTTTTGTCTCAACGTCACCCCATTTGACATTACCACAAAAAAACGTTTAAGATTATGTCAAATACCATCATGTTAGAGAAAACTTCGAGAGGATGAATTAATGATAGAATGTTAATTTAAACAAAATATCTTTTTAACAACTAAAAAGCTTTGTCTTTTGTCTTCCAGACCTTTGTCACAGACTTGCTGAGAAGAATTCAGACGTTAAGAAAGCCCACAGTTTCCCCTACCAGGAAAGTCATGGAGATGTCCCTGTAGCATCACCATCAATCTCCTTCATTGCGCCATCAGAGACTGTCATTCGCAGGTGCCCCTCTACTCAAAAGTGCTGAGCTACCAAAGTTCCGAAAGTCCCTTCAAGATGATGACTTGCACTTTCATTCACCATGCAGAGTTGACAAGGGGTAGGGTTTTTACCATGCGGAGTTGACAAGGGGTGGGGTTGCCAAATTATTGCATCTTAACATTTTTGTTTTGTATTACTAAAAGACTAGAAATGGAGGAAATGCTTTATTGTGGATATTTCCTGCAACTGCTGATGTTGATGTTGTGTTCAATTACATAACAGGTTTTTGGACATAATTGAGTTGTATCCCCTATAAATAAATATGAAATTGAGGGTAGGATATCAGCAATAGCTGTTTAATTTCCTGTGTATGACTGATCGATTAACAAATAAATTAAAATTGTGTAAAGTACACCACAAAAATGTAAGAGATCAAATGGTTCTTTCCCCATGAAAAAATTCTGGATCCGGCATGTAGTTATTTGAAATGTCAAGAAATTTTATTCATGCTGGCTTTTGATTGGGGGTGTCCCAAAGACTCAAAAACGTTTGGGCAGAATTTATACTGCATCTTGTCAAAGAATGAAGATAAACAATTGAATGGCATAAGATTACATTAGAAAACATGTAGGTCACCCAGTTATGCATCACACATTAACAAAAAAAGTAGTAAACTGGCCAGTTTCTAACTGATTTTGACAAAAATTTTTGCTACTTTTATATTTTAAGGCAATTTATCCATTGTTGCCTCTTAAGTTGTTACCGTAGGCCTTTTTAAAACATAAGGTAAAAAAAGGTAAAAGGAGGTTGAAAACCTCCACCCACATTTTCGCCAATTGATTGGTTGATTGATTGGTAGTTTTAGATTGTGCACGATTTCATTTTGGGAGTCTTATCCAAAGGGCTTAAAACTTAACCAGACCAACAATTAGCCTCTGGGCTGTCTGGTGTGAGTTACAGGTCTTGGAACAGGCAAAACTACGGATGTAGTCACTTGACTCAGCAAATCAACTTAACTTAAGAACTCGCACTCCACTCAGTGCCTCGGACTTGACTCATGGATGCCGACTCAAGTTGCATGCAAATCACATTTGTTTATGACTAAGACTTTTAGGTGCCATGATTTGGCTCGAACCTAGTCTCAGACTCAGAATATTCACATTTGTAGCACAAATTTCAAGTCAAATACAGTAGTGATTTCACATCTAGATAAAATGAAATTACAGTTCCCAAACATTTTATGCACATGTAGCAAGAACAGTTTTCTTTGTTACTCAGCCGACACCTTATACTTTACATGACAAAACACCTTTGTTGTGTGAACTTCATTTAATGTATCGTCTTTCAGACAATCACAGAAAATGTTGGCAATGTCTTGGACTTGACTTGCAATTGATATGACTTACTGTATACAAACTTCTTCTTGATATATTGTGATTTGACTTGACTCAGACTGAGAAGATTTGTGACTCACTACATCTCTGGGTGGAAACCCAGGTATTCACACCTAGTAGGGACTTTCTGTTACAAAGTAGGGTGAGGTTCTCTTCGGGGAAGTCTGCCATTAATAATGATGGCTTGAACCAGGGAGAGGTGCTCTTTGGGGAAGTCTGCCATTAATGATGATGGCTTGAACCTGGAGAGGTTCTCCTTGGGGAAGTGTGCCCTTAATAATAATGGCTTAAACCAGGGAGAGGTTTTCTTTGGGGAAGTTTGCCATTAGGAATGATGGCTTGAACTAGGGAGAGGTTCTCCTTGGGGAAGTCTGCCATTAATAATGATGGCTTGAACCAGGGAGAGGTTCTCTTTGGGAAATCTGCCATTAATAATGATGGCTCAAACCAGGGAGAGGTTCTCTTGGGGAAGTCTGCCATTAATAATGATGGCTTGAACCAGGGAGAGGTTCTCTTGGGGAAGTCTGCCATTAATATTAATGGCTCAAACCAGGGAGAGGTTCTCTTGGAGAAGTCTGCCATTAATAATGATGGCTTGAACCAGGGAGAGGTTCTCTTGGGGAAGTCTGCCATTAATAATGATGGCTTGAACCAGGGAGAGATTCTCTTGGGGAAGTCTGCCATTAATAATGATGGCTTGAACCAGGGAGAGGTTCTCTTTGGGGAAATCTACCATTAATAATGATGGCTTAAACCAGGAAGAGGTTCTCTTTGAGAAAGTCTGCCATTAATAATGATGGCTTGAACCAGGGAGAGCTTCTCTTTGGGGAAATCTACCATTAATAATGATGGCTTGAACCAGGAGAGGTTCTCTTGGGGAAGTCTGCCATTAATAATGATGGCTTGAACCAGGGTGAGGTTCTCTTTGGGGAAGTCTGCCATTAATAATGATGGCTTGAACCAGGAGAGGTTCTCTTTGGGGAAGTCTGCCATTAATAATGATGGCTTGTTAAAGGTAGCAACAACAACATGAATAGATCATCACTTTTGTACATTTTGAAATTTTTACAAACTTTGATTTGTCATATCTTAAAAACTATAAGCGCCACATGCCGAAACGTTTCTCTTTAAGTCTACCCACACTCGACACCAGAGTTTATCCTGAAAACCAGGTATGACAATTACCAACCCAACTTCGTGTTCAGTGTATTGTGTTTCCACTCAAACAATGATTGTTTGTCTGCCATTCCCATGCACACCACAGCCAAGTAGCCCAAGGTTATTTGTGTGTATAAGACTACAGAAATCCAGCGCTGAATGCACAGGGCATTTTGTGATTGAAATCACTCATCCGTATTAGATGTCTTAGTGGGAGACATTTCTTTTCAAACGGGTGATAAAAATAGCTGTGTGTTATATGCCTGAGGTGATTTGTGCATTAGCTGTGAACGATTTCTGGACCATTTCTCCTACAAACCCCTAGCTTGATTCAAAAAGGGGGAGGGTGCTAGACTTGTTGAGGGGCACATTAATGTGCGCGCGAAGCACTGCGTCTTTTCGGCATGAAGTCCAGGGGCTCAATCCCATGATGAAGCTCTGGAATTTTAGCTATAATCATACCTCAGAATTAAACTATTCTGAATGATTAAGGACCATTCATGAGCCAAACAGGACAATTTCTTACTATGCTATCATTCTGTGTTCTGTATCCATGTAAGATATTTCACTTATGAGGTTAATTAAGATTAGGCTTTAAAAAATTAAAAAATCTAAAAAAAATTAAAAAATCTAAAAAAAATTAAAAAATCTAAAAAAAATTAAAACAATTATATTTTTGTATCTTGAGGGGCAGGGCAGACCCCAGGGCGGGCTGCCCCTGTAAATCAGCAAAGCTAGGAGTCTGTCCTAAGTCTGTCTGCTCTGCTGAGGAAGATATTGACGGGTCGCCTGCGTTCATGACAGTACAAATGCTATCACGAAACGCTTACCATGTAAAAGACTTATGGTGCACTCTGCTGAGAAGGTTGATAACAACCACAGTCTTTTATCTTTTATCTGGGTAACAAATATCAACCTGTCCATATACCTCTAATATGAAAATGCTTTGTTAAAGTAGAGTTTTTCATTTCTCTTTTGGGGAGAAATAATCTTTCTTGTAAAAATTTCTCAGAATATCTTCTCTTTATTGCAATACTAAGCTCTTCCGTATTAAAGAAATATTCCCATGGAATTTCATTTTTCATATATAATAGAGAAAATTTTAGAAACAAAGTATTGAAAAAACTATGTTAATATCTTATTCCATTTAGAAGTTAAGAATTTTAAAGTATGTTTGAATTTGGAAAAAAGTGACTGATTGGCAACATCTGTGATGTCATAGAGATAATTTCAACAAAACGTCTTTTGTATTTCTTTAAAAATGATTTGGATTTTTTTATCATTGAAAATGTGAATAAACAATAAGAAAAAAAAAAAATGTTTTCTTTAAAATTATATATTCACCCTATCTTATAATGAACCAAAAATGCTCTTAGATAATGTAAAAAAAGTGTGATTAGATTTTAAGAAATACATAAGAACTGTGCTGGATTTGCCTTGATGACATCACCAAGCTGAAGGACATATACTGTATGAGGTGTTTTTAAGAATATTTTTCTACTCTTTAAATTGTTATAATTTCTAAATGGAATAAGATATTAACATAGTTTTTTCACCACTTTGTTTCTATACATTTTCTTTATCATATATGAAAAAATGAAAATCCATGGGAATATTCCTTTAAGATCTTGTACTTGATGAAATCACCACAAGTGTCAAGATCAGTATTTGTGGGAGCTTGATAGTTCTTTTCTGTATATTTTTTGTGATATAGTAGTTTAGATGTTTTTCTAAGGTTTATGCTATCTAAGGTTGATTCATGAAGAAGATTTACATTAATGTTGTAGGTTACTTTGTAAGTTTGTGATCTTTCTGTCTGTATTTAATATGTAGTTTCACACAAATTTGTGTTTCCATACCCTGCCCCACATTTCCATTTTGTTTAGTTCAATACATATAATAAATTAATAAGGGAGTGTTCCTAGTATTGATTGAATGCTCCTCATGTGAAAGTGATGCAAACGTGATGGTTGTGGATTGTTTTTGTTTGGTTTCAAGTTTGTTTCAAGTTCATCGCTTTCAAGCTCATTGCTTTCAAGCTTGTTTCAAGCTCATCACTTTCAAGCTTGTTTCAAGCTCATCGCTTTCAAGCTTGTTTCAAGCTCATCGCTTTCAAGCTTGTTTTAAGCTCATTGCTTTCAAGCTCATCGCTTTCAAGCTCATTTCAAGCTCATTGCATCACTTACAAGCTTGTTTCAAGCTCATCGATTTTAAACTTGTTTCAAGCTCATCATTTTCAAGCTTGTTTCAAGCTCATCACTTTCAAGCTTGTTTCAAGCTCATCACTTTCAAGCTTGTTCCAAGCTCATCACTTGTTTAAAGCTCATCGCTTTTAAGATTGTTTCAAGCTCATCGCTTTCAAGCTTGTTTCAAGCTCATTGCTCTCAAGCTTATTTCAATTGCTCTCGAGCTTATTTCAGCTCATTTTAAGGTCATCACCTAAACTTTTACAGAGTTCTTGTTTTAAAACATGGTTGCTCAACAGTAAAGCATCTGACTCGTACTGGGTTTGATTCTTACTCTAGGTGCCATGTGCTCTTTCTGATTGGTCCAGTTGACTAAGCTGTGAAATGAGTACCAGCTTACTGGGCTTAGCCTGGTGTCCCGTCTAGGGAGAGTCTATTAAAACACTCTCATCCACTTGCACAGAAGAAACTGGTGATAAGCATTGGCCTAAATAAATCTTCATTTGCTCAGAATGATTTAATTCGCCAGTGCACCACAACTGGTTATCAAAGGCCGTGGACATTGACTTGGTTGTCAATGTTATGTCTGTTTGTACGTCATACCTGTGTTCTCGTCCGGGTCATATTAAGTATTTCGTGATAGCATTGTTACTATCAAAACCGATACGCAGGCGACGACCCCATCATTGTAATTATGTGTTCACTCATCGTTGTCATCGAACGATTTAATTGATAACAATTACTTTGAAAAACTAGATCAAGCTCACAAACATTTCTGGAAGGCCTCTTACTGTAGCAGCTAACAAGCAGCGTAAAGATAGATATCATATGACTGTGTACTGTAGCCATATGCATCGGCTGTACATAATGCAGACTAGTGCGTAGCATGTCTAGCATATAGTAAGCTCATATATATGTAATGGTGTTCCTACCTTATTGATTGTAATAAACCCACCCAATGTTTTGATATATCAGAAACAATTGTATATGTTAGGAAAGGGTGTAGTTATTGTGAAGTTTAGGGTTCAAGAGGTTTGTGATTTAAGATTCCCACCTGATTTTTCATTATACAAGATTATTATATAGGCTATTATTATATTAGACAAATATTTTTGTAATTCTTAAATTTGTTTTAATTAAGTTCAGTCTTTGATTATCACAGTTACTTTTCCAATAAGATCTTGATTGGAGACAAACATGCAAAGATTTGTTGTCCAATCAGCTTCTTCCATCAAGGTATTGTTGCACATCATTTGAAAGCATGCGTTAAAGAAAATAGAGAGAGTTTTGCCTGTTCAGACATGACAAATTTGCATACTAAGAATTTGTATATTGACACCTAAAATTTGAATGGAATTTTGCTATTTTATTATGGTTTTAATTTTATGTAAAGCAACCTAGCTGCTAATGTTGCCTGTCCATAGGTTGTAAGAAATGGCTGGAGTCAAGGTTTTGTTGTTAATTTTACAAGGATATTTAAGATGCTTTATTTGATATGGTGATAAAGATGTGCAGTGGTGTTGCTGTAATGTTATTATAATGCCCTTTGATTATCTTCTTTAATGATTAAACAGTAGCATAAAGATTATATACTACATGTTATATATATATATATATATATGATATGGATATAGTATAACAATTTTAAACCACCGATAAGATGTTTAGGATGTATATTGTGCCTGAAATAAATTTTTGGTGCTGTGACAACCTTGATTTTGTGTTCCAGTATATGCTGAGTTAATCTAAGAAATGAATTGTGCCTTCAAAATTGGTCATTTATTCCATTTAGCCATTTTTTTCTCTCCATTTTTCAGTTTTGTAAAATTGAAAATCTAACACTGTATAAACATATATATTGTAGCTATCAGTTATTGTAAAGAATATGTTAATTGTTCAGGAATTAATCGTCCAATAAGAAAATAGCAGCAGCTGACCATTTCAGATGGTTATGTTTTCATAACTTTATTATTCATAGAACGTCAAAATATGTAAATTTTCTTTTGCGACACTAATAGATTATCTTATTATCAATTTTATTTCAAATTTCCTGCAGGTTTTTTGGGGTTACTTAATTATATGCATGACTTGAATATACCAAGTTTAGGTCATTGCCTGACTTAAATGTTCCCAGTTACGCCATTGGTCCTTTTGTGGCATGTCATGGATGGGTGAAGTGTCAGTCATCATAACACAGTGCTTACACTAGAATCGGACAATGGAAGAGTATATAGATGAAATTCCATTTTGAACTACATATCTTGATTGTTATATAATCCATGCTTGTATGAGCTTTCTTAGGCGTTTGGCCAAATGAGAAAAAATTTAAGTCAAGATTTTTAAGACGTACAGGCTTAGTGGTTAAGGAATCATGCTCCTATATGAAAGTTACCAGACTGGACTCACTTCATGAGCACTGCATTGTGTCCTTGAGCAAGACACTTTAATCTACTTGCTTCAGTCCACTCAGATGTAAAATGAGTACCAGAACTGCTGGGGAGTTAACCTGCAATGGACTGGTGTCCCGTCCAGGGGGTGCCAATTCTCTTCTGCATGTGCCAAGGAAACCAGCCTGATGGGCCTTCATGGTCCAAGTAAGGTTTTAGCTGTAACAAACTTATTTCTACATGCCTATAGTTAGGGGAGGATAATTAAGTGGGTGATAAAGATCGCAGCAGCAAATTTTGATTAAAAAAATATGAATATATTTTATGCAAAATACTTTTGCTTCTGTAATACCAATTTCTTTTCTTAGTAATGAACTAAATCAGAGACCGGTGTATTCTTCTAATATCCTCTCAAAAAGAACCTTAAGGGATAATATAGATAACGAGCTGCATTTATTCCATATGGAATTTTTACAATCCATAAAAACTAAATGCAAATAGTTTTTATAGTATTGGATGTATATTAAATTGAATGTATATTATTATATTAGGAAAATTCTCTTCTGCATGAGACAACTTTGGCTTAGCAATTAGCACAAAGAAAACAGAATTCATGCATCAACCCACTCCAGGCGAGTCCCACCGTGCTCGTATAACAGTTAAGGGGCAGGATATTAAAGCAGTGGACAACTTCACGTACCTGGGCAACAATCTATCCATAAATGATAACATTGACGCAGAGGTCAACGACATGATCGCCAAAGCAAGCTCTGCCTTTGGAAGACTACGTAATAATGTATGGGATCGTAGGGGATCAACCTCACCACCAAGTTGAAGGTCTATAGTGCAGTAGTACCCACTACCCTCCTGTATGCTTCTGAAACTTGTACTGTGTATAGCAGGCATGCCAAGCAACTTAATCGCTTTCACCTCAGCAGTCTCCAGAGGATAATGAAGATAAAGTGGAAATACAAATTCCTGACACCGACGTTCTCTAGTGTCTACTCCCTTCTCCAAAAGGCTCAAGTAAGATGGGTGGCTCAAGTAAGATGGGTGGCTCAAGTAAGATGGGTGGCTCAAGTAAGATGGGTGGCTCAAGTAAGATGGGTGGCTCAAGTAAGATGGGTGGCTCAAGTAAGATGGGTGGCTCAAGTAAGATGGATGGCTCAAGTAAGATGGGTGGCTCAAGTAAGATGGGTGGCTCAAGTAAGATGGGTGGCTCAAAGATGGGTGGCTCAAGATGGGTGGCTCAAGTAAGATGGGTGGCTCAAGTAAGATGGGTGGCTCAAGTAAGATGGGTGGCTCAAGTAAGATGGGTGGCCTCAAGTAAGATGGGTGGCTCAAGTAAGATGGGTGGCTCAAGTAAGATGGGTGGCTCAAGATGGGTGGCCAAGTAAGATGGGTGGCTCCAAGTAAGATGGGTGGCTCAAGTAAGATGGGTGGCTCAAGTAAGATGGGTGGCTCAAGGGTAAGATGGGTGGCTCAAGTAAGATGGGTGGCTCAAGTAAGATGGGTGGCTCAAGTAAGATGGGTGGCTCAAGTAAGATGGGTGGCTCAAGTAAGATGGGTGGCTCAAGTAAGATGGGTGGCTCAAGTAAGATGGGTGGCTCAAGTAAGATGGGTGGCTCAAGTAAGATGGGTGGCTCAAGTAAGATGGGTGGCTCAAAGATGGGTGGCTCAAGATGGGTGGCTCAAGTAAGATGGGTGGCTCAAGTAAGATGGGTGGCTCAAGTAAGATGGGTGGCTCAAGTAAGATGGGTGGCTCTCAAGTAAGATGGGTGGCCCAAGCAAGATGGGTGGCTCAAGTAAGATGGGTGGCTCAAGTAAGATGGGTGGCTCAAGATGGGTGGCTCAAGTAAGATGGGTGGCTCAAGTAAGATGGGTGGCTCAAGTAAGATGGGTGGCTCAAGTAAGATGGGTGGCTCAAGTAAGATGGGTGGCTCAAGTAAGATGGGTGGCTCAAGTAAGATGGGTGGCTCAAGTAAGATGGGTGGCTCAAGTAAGATGGGTGGCTCAAGAAGATGGGTGGCTCCAAGTAAGATGGGTGGCTGATGGGTGGCTCAAGTAAGATGGGTGGCCTCAAGTAAGATGGGTGGCTCAAGTAAGATGGGTGGCTCAAGTAAGATGGGTGGCTCAAGTAAGATGGGTGGCTCAAGTAAGATGGGTGGCTCAAAAGATGGGTGGCTCAAGTAAGATGGGTGGCTCAAGTAAGATGGGTGGCTCAAGTAAGATGGGTGGCTCAAGTAAGATGGGTGGCCAAGTAAGAAGTAAGATGGGTGGCTCAAGTAAGATGGGTGGCTCAAGTAAGATGGGTGGCTCAAGTAAGATGGGTGGCTCAAGTAAGATGGGTGGCTCAAGTAAGATGGGTGGCTCAAGTAAGATGGGTGGCTCAAGTAAGTGGGTGGCTCAAGTAAGATGGGTGGCTCAAGTAAGATGGGTGGCTCAAGTAAGATGGGTGGCTCAAGTAAGATGGGTGGCTCAAGTAAGATGGGTGGCTCAAGTAAGATGGGTGGCTCAAGTAAGATGGGTGGCTCAAGTAAGATGGGTGGCTCAAGTAAGATGGGTAGAACATGTGGTTCGCATGTCTGACAATCGCATTTCTATGGTGAGCTCTCTGAAGGTCAGCGTTCAGTAGGCAGACAGAAAAGATGCTATAAGGACGCTAAAAGCCTCACTAAAAAGCTTTGCATTGACATACCAACTTGGGAGGTATATGCCCATGACCGCACCACCTGGCATAGCAAGTTGAGAAGTGGAGCTGATACTGCCGAACAATGCAGAATACTCAAGGCATAGAGAAAGCATAGTTGTAAGGCACGTGCTGTTGCCTAAACCATCACTGGCCCTACCCATACTTGCCCCACATGTAAAAGAGCCTATGCAGTCATCTAAGAACATACCAAACCCAACCACAGACTAGTTGTGTAGCCTGGTCATCATCGCCTGCGATGGACGAATAACATGTTACACAAATATGCCCCCATTTACCCTCAACCTTAAAACAAAAATAGTTCAATGCCGTAAGAATTTTGTTCTTCATATCTATTTAAAAATTTTAGCATACATGATATTACCTCATAATATTGATAGATTTTTAAGCCTTATTTGCATTCCATTCAGTTACCTCCAAATAAATTATTAAAATTATCTTTAAATGTTTGATTTTTTCTGTGTTACAATATTTATATTATTAAAATTATCAGTGTATGTATGATTTATTCTGCTTTGCTGTCTCCTTATTTTTGTTGTGAGTATCGACACTTTCCAGAAGATTTATTTTCATGTTTAGCTTTGTTTTATTCTTTTTATCAGATATTCAAAATGTGAACATTGAATGCTACTATGATAGACATTTTACAAAACAGCTGTGTTTTTTTTTGTCTGAAGAATGCCTTTGTAAGCAGGCAGATGTGTCATTTATAGCAAAATACAAAAAGAATTTATAATCACTTTTCTTTCTATTTCATTAGTCGGGTAAATTGATTAGATGCAAGTTTCTTGGATATGCGTCCATTAAACAACTGAATTGTATTATTTTGTATGGACATCATTATATCAAAATCTATCACCTTAGAAAATATAGCATTTTAGCATAAATAAAACAAAATAAAACACATAAATTAAATACAAACACAAATAAATAAATACAAACACATAAATACAAACACATAAATACAAACACATAAATACAAACATAAATACAAACACATAAATACAAACACATAAATACAAACACATAAAACACATAAATACAAACACATAAATACAAACAGATTGAGAAAAAAAAATTCCATTAAAAGAATATAAATTTTTAAACAAATTGTAAATAAAGATTAGATTAAAATGTTTGTATGATATATTTATTAAATGGTTTATTTAATGCGAATTTATTTTTTATCCGATTCATTTCATTTTTGTTTAGCAACTTTTTGATATAGAATATTTTTCTTCCAATAAGGGACTGGCAAAAATTACTCACTCTTGTTTCGTTCAGGCTTTGGTTTATATTTTTCGTTTGAATCTTAAGTGTCTTATTTAGAATTTGGTGATTTGGTTTTTTATATTTAAGATTTGACTATATCAATTGTGCCTTTTGATTCCATTGATTTTAAAAGATGCGAACAATTACAAGATAATATTTGTCCTCCATATATTTCATATTAGTTTAAATGTCTCACAATGAATTGTAATATTACAGTGTTATTTTTGATGTATCATTTAGAGCTGTAAGCCAGAGGAACAAGAAGTAACAATATTTTACATTACAAATAAATTAGGAGAAGCAAGTAGCGAAAAATAAATAATTATGATTAATTTGAACATTTGTATCAAAGGTTTTCAGTGCAAGAAAACTTGAGACTCAAGAAAATTACGCGCTCACTTTTCGGCCACAGCTTCTTTAAAATTCAATTGGTCAATTAGGATTAGCATTATGCGGACAGGGGTGTCAATATTTTCATAAATGTCTGAGAGCCATAAAGCTGCTGAGAATTGATCTGGATCAGGGTAAAAAGATATTGAGAAAAAGGTTACAATCGTTGAATCTGTCCTAAGTTTTTGGTACAAAATGGAAAAATTTTGTTCCAATATTAGAGATCCTTTTGGTTCAAAATGAATATTTTTCGGATTAAAGATTACAATTTTTGTGATACGGACACACAGGCCATTATAAATCCGATTTTATTATTTAACAGGAGTTTACCAGGAGGGCAGTAGGCCCTGCCTCTACCCCAACCCACCATATACACTTATGCCTTTGTCACTTACACACCTGTGTCGCCACAACATGTAAGAAGTCCAATCACTGATATGTATATTGGGAAAGTTTTGAAATATTTAGCAGTTCTGTATTTAGTTGTAATACTTTCAGAAATTTAAAGTCTTATTTTGTCATAGATTATAAAGAAATCCTCAAATCCTTGGAATTGATTTAAAAGTTGCCTTATTCAAGTAAAGAATGTATTAGAGTGTTCATTTACATTCACATAGAAATGTAAAGTTTTTATTGATAAATGTTTGTAAGTCTTTTAACAGTGTGTAGATTTTGAGTGTGTCTGTATTTAAAAATAATATCGATCAATAGCTGAAGTGCTTTAAAAAATGATCGATCAATTACTGAAATGCCTTAATCATGAATAATCAATCACATTTGCTGCAAGTGTATGTGTAATGATTACTTATGTCAGGAAGTGTCATGCGTTAAGGCTAATTATGACCTGCATAACTCATTGTTGTAAAATATATTTGTTCAATTTAATTAATTTTTGTTTTCTTTCTATTATCTTGCATTTTTCTGACCTATCAGGTTTTTTTTTTTTTTTTTATGCTCGTCACATATTTCAATGTATCAAAATGAAATACAGAATCTTTGCAGAATTTCCCCAAAAGTTCAATGAAATGCAAAATTCAATGACTAATTTTGTGATTCAGAAATTGATACATGCAAAATGTGAGATTTTTGGCACATTTGGTGATTTACAAATGACATTCCCCCCAAAACTATGTCTTCACCATGTGTTTGATTTGAACCTGATCATGAACCTAATTCCCTCAGCTGGTGGACCTACCCCCTCCCCAACCTGCTCACCCACAATATGTAAACATTCACCAGCTCTGAACCTTGACCATAAGTCTTTCGTGAGTGATATTCCAAGATGTGCAAGTTAAAATAACTAAAGAACAAGCAGAAGGTTCTGCTGGCGGCTCGCCATAAGGACAACAAGGTCACTTGTCCCCCAAGGATTTGCTAATCATTTTTTTTTTTTTTTGTATTGAATTATATGTTTGATAAAAATGATGTTTGTATTCCCCACCCAACCCCGAATCACGTTTTGCCTTCCCAAGTACAAATCTCTCTACAGCAATCCATGCCGCTGATGCCAGTGGTGGATGGGCAAGGCGGTGCTCCCCACCCCCAAAGATTTGCTAAACGTTATTTCTTGTATTGAATTATATGTATAATCAAAAGAACTTCCCCATCCCTCCTCCCCCCTCTCACTTCAATCATGTTTTGCCCTCCAACTAATATCTCCTGCATATTTTGTCAACAAATGTTGCAGAAAATAAATTAACATAAATTCTAAATCCCTATTCGGTTTGTGCCTATGTAGAAATGCTGTGGAAAATTCATTCTATGTATTTCATACATATGTGTTTGCAAGGGACAGAGGATTGGGAGGGGGTTGAGTGAAGGTAATTAAAGTAGAAGCGCCTGACACCGATAGCATGTGGATTGTGTTGAAAACTTTGGGTGCATAGGAATTCGGGTAAATCGTAATCCTCCCAGAGCTTATTGGTGGCGCCAGGATTTTTATTCTGGGGCAAGAGAGGGGCAAAGCGATTCGTATGCATATGAAATATGTAACCCTTACAACATTTTCGAGGGGGTGGGGGCGATTCCGTAGCGCTGCCCTCAATTTTGGCAAAGTTTAAAAAGAGGGCTTATCCCCGGGCCCCAAAACAACCCTGGATACACCTGCACCCAATAGGGCTAGATCAAAAGAATGTGGACTAAACTGACGAGCAATGACACTTTTATGTCGAAATCGTCTGTAATCAATGTTTAAAAACATCTTGGGAGTATCACAGCCAGTATATTTATAATCAGGTCCGTAATTCTTCAAAAAGTGAGGGGATGGGGGTGGGGGAGATGGGGGGTGGGGGAGACATGTGGCCATATTTTGTCCCTCCACAAAGTAGGGGACTGTTTTTCAAAATATTACTTTTTTTATATTTTAAATTCTGCCAGAAAGTGGGGGACATGTCCCCTGGAATTATGCAGTGGCATAACTAAAGGGGCAGGAGGGCAGCCGCCCAGGCCCGGTCCCAATAAGCGGCTTCGTAAAAATATATACCCTTATACCATAGGATCCCCAGGGCCCCTCTCATCCCCGAACTGTAGTGCTTTAGCTAAACCACCGGAATTATAGCCATTTGGTTATCATTTTTATTGGTGCTAATTTCCCGACGGGCCCTAAGGTTACCACTGCTATAGCAGTGATGTAAAGAATAATTAGAAGAACCTCCCCCCCCTCCTCCAACTTACCGAAAATCTGGCTGAATATTATGGAGTTTGGAAACTGAAATTGACAAGCTAGTCCTTTTAACTCCTTGTTTTGTGGAATAAGTAAATGCCCCCATCCCTTTTTTTTTTTTGCCATTAAGAAAGAATTAAGAATAGCATCAAACTTTCCTATCTCCACTTGTAAAAGACTGAATAGAAAGAGGGATTAAACATAAAGTATATGGGCCCAGGCAGCATGCCACATGGGGCCCATATGGGAAAGATCTGGGCATGGGCAAATCCATATTGAGCCCATATGTGTAAACTCATATGTAATCTACTTGGACTTGCCTATATGGGGAAAATCTCGGCAAGCTCATGTGGGCTGCATGAGGGATGATCCAGGGGCGTAATAATCTGGTTGGGGGTGTGTGGTCGAAATTCCCGACAAATTGTATGTACGTCAGTGCGAGCGTGATTCTTTGCGGCGTGGAGTTCTAGGGGCCTGCGTAAGGGCCCTAATGGGGTCCTGCAGCGAAGCCCCCGGAAGCTCTGCGATTTTAAGTATTTGAAGGGGTAAATTCCGATAAGAATTTGCATAGAATGTTCATTCTTGAGTTTTCTTTGTGAAAAGAATTATACCAATCTTTCTTATAAGGGATCATTGAAGTTCAACTGCTTATCATTGGCGTAGGAAGATATTTGACATTGGGGGATTTCATCATTTTTTCCAACAAACCTACAAAAATATATGAGTGTCTTATTACGGTCCAAAAACTATTTGTAAGGGGATCATAAAATTATTGGAAATTTTACATTTACCGAAAATTGAAGAAAATTGAAGAAAACTTTACAAAAATGAAGAAAATCTTACGGAAATTGAAAGAAATTTATAAAAACTTTTCGAAAATTGAGAGAGAGTTCAGAGTTGAACACACAATTACAATGACGGGGTCGTCGCCTGCGTATTTGGTTATGATAGTACAAATGCTATCACGAAATGCTAAATACGACCCGGACGAGAACACAGGTACGACGTACGGACAGACATAACATCGACAACCAAGTCAATATCCATGGCCTTTGATAACCAGTTGTGGTGCACTGGCGTGTCTACCCACCCCAAGCTTGAACCCAGGGCCTCGTGGTTTGTAGACAGGTATAATAACCGCTACACCACAGTAGGTAGATTCAAAAATTGGAAAATATTTCTCGAAAATGAAGGAAATTGAAGCAAAGTCCATGAAAATGAAGGCAATTTTACGATAATTGAAGGGTAGATTTCCCGAAAATTGAATATTTCCGGAAGAAAAGAAGCCATGCATGGAATCAACGTCAATTCTTTAGACCTTCATTATGTTGGGACCCAAAATGGTACTTGGCCCCCAATAAGATTAATTGCCATTGCCCCCGGCTCCTATGTCGCTACATGTGATGTGATTTGTTGAAAGAAGCAAAATTCCCATATGGGAAAAACCAGGGCAACCCCATGTGGGCAGAATATGGGTAGACCCATCATCGTCGTCGTCGTCGTCGTCGTCATCGTCGTCGTCATTATCATCATCATCATCATCATCATTATTATTGCTATTATTGTTATTATTATTATTATATATTCCAGTACAAATTTAAAACATTTGTAAAAAGGAAAAAGTACATGCATATACATATTAAAAAAACATAGCAGAAAATAAAAGAATATGAATAAATAAATAGGGAGAAAAATTAAAGATAAAGTTTAAAACAGTAATTCTAACTCTCCTGTCTGTAAGTAAATTGCCGCACGGTAAATGAATGAATTCTTGTAGACGTTTCTGTATTTTGGCAATATGTTAGGCTTTCGAAGGTTTCTCTTGAACGTACTAGATGACTTTGTAATGTATTGTGTAAAGGATGGTTTTGTTCTTTGTTGATTTTTGTCGCCATTGCAATGAATTCCGATTTCGCCCTGTCATTTAAAATTTCAAAGCATGGGATAATATAGGTTAAGAATCTTTGAAATAGACTTTAAAAATTTCCTGATTCTGTCTTTGTCTTTCTGTAAGATTAAATGATACCAAACGGGTACAGCATAAAGAACATGCCATAAAATAACTGATTTAAAAAGATTAACTCTAGCATTAAGATTACAAAAAGATAAAATATATGATTAACTCGAAACAATATAGTAAAGTTTACTTAAAATTTTGGACACGTGATGGGAAAAAGTCAGTTTATCATCAATACTACACCAAGATAATCAGTTTTTACGCATTTTGCAACCTCTGAACCTTGAATAAATATGTTGTCTGATTTTGATTTCGAAAGCCCTGTATGTTTGACGTTTTTATTTACAAAGCACATTTCCTTTGATTTCTTTGGGTTCAGCAACGAGTTCTTTTCATCACATTTTGACACAGACTCATCAACAAATGACTGGTACTCTACTTGATCTTCATTTACAGAATTTTTAGCAATTTTACATGAAATAGCAGTATCATCGGCATACTTTATCACACAAATATTTTCGTTTGATCTTATTCCGTCGGTTTGTTTGTTTGTTTGATGAGGTCTTAACGGCACCACGACAACGAAGGTCAAATTGTGCCTGAGAGGTCAGATCATTTTAGAGGTAGTAAGGAAAGAGACCAGGGGAAGAATGAGAGAAATTCAAGAACAAAAAGCCAGAAAGCTGTGATCGAGAGAGGAGGTGCATGGGAAAAACTAAAAACAGAGTAGAGAGGGGTGGAAGAGGAGGATTAAATCAGGGATGCATGCTGAAGGAAGGAGACTATTTTATCTGGAGGATTTTTTTGGAAGAACTCAGCAATTGAGTTGTGGGGAGCGAGAGAAGCTCTGGGAAGGTTGTACAGGGGCAAGCAAGGAGAACGTGTTGATTGTAAGGATGCAGTGGCAATTGTTACAGAGGGGTTGGGGAACCAATAAGGAGGTGGGAGTGAGTGAGGTGGGTGTGACCAATTCTAAGACGGGTAATATGAACGTTGTCGATACGAGAAAGGTTGTTGATGGTGGATTTGATCGGGATTGTGGGCTGGATAACATGGAGTTTGTTATCAATTTGGGAAGTTCCATAAGGTTTGCCAGCGGTCACGAACAAGAGAAGCGATAAGCGGTTTGATGTCAGAGAGGGATTTGGGAAAAGGGGAAGGGGAGGAGGGCAAGCTTTTTAGCGGCTGTATCAGCCCTGTCATTGCCAGGATGCCAACATGGCTGGGTATCCAGAAGAAAAGAACACTTTTCCTGCAGAGGGTGGGAGAAAAGAGTTTCCGGAGGAGGAGGTGGCAGGTGAGGTTATCCCATTTAAGATTGAGTAATGAAGTAAGAACAGCCTTAGAGTCAGAGAAAATGGCAAAGTGACTAAGAGGAGAGTACTCAATAAAGTTGAGGGCGAGGAGAATGGCCTTAGCCTCGGCTGAAAAGATGGATGAGTGGTCAGGAAGTCTGCTACTGAGGGTGATGTCTTGGATGATGGCAGCAGCAGCTGTCTTGTTGCCTTCCTTGGAGCCATCAGTATAGATAGAGGTGTAATTTGAGAGTTGGTCTTTGATTTGGTTGTGGAGATTGATGAAGAGATTAGGTGAGTTTGAGTTTTGTTATAAGTGGAGAGGTCTAGGTGGACAGAAGGAAGGGGGTGGCCCAAGGCGGAAAAGTGGGCCAGGAATAGGTGCCGAGAGTGGCGGGGTTGATGCCAAGTTGAAAGAGGTCTGATTTAATGCGTAAGCTGAAGGGGGCGATAGAGTTTTAGTCCTATCAAAGAGGGAGGAGAAATTGGGGTACCTAATGAGGTTGTAAACAGGGTTCTGAGTGTTGGTGAGGACTCTAAAAGCATAGGAGAGGCTAAGCTTTTACATCTAAGTGAGAAAGGGGGTCGTTGGCTTCAACATGAAGGCTAGTGATTGGGGAGGTCCTGTAGGCTCTAGACAAAGCCTGAGGGCTTCATTTTGGATGGTGTTAATGTGGTTGAGGTATGAGTTGTGAGCGACACAGTAAACAATATTGCCATAGTCAAGCTTTGGCACGAATGGTGAGCCTGAAAATTTTGAGGAGAGCATATGTTCGCTCCCCAAGTAGTGTTGGAGAGCAGTCGGAGGATGTTGAGGGAGCTATTGCATTTTAGTTTCAGGTTGGTGATGTGTGGCTTGTAGGTGAGCTTGGGGTCTAGAGTTAGACCAAGGAACTTTGTGTTTTCAACTTTAGGGATGCGATTCCCATTGAGCACAAAGTTCGGGTTGGGGTGGAGGTTGTTGAAATGACAAAAGTGCATGCAGACTGTCTTGTCTTTGGAGAATCTAAAACCGTTATTGTTGCTCCAGACTTGCAGCTGATTGAGGCTGGTTTTGAAGCCTATTTTCAACAATAGGAAAGCTAGGGAGGAGTAGAAGATGGTGAAGTCATCCACGTAGAGGGTACGTTTGATGCTGGGGCCAAGGTCATTCCCGATGTCATTAATGCTCAGGTTGAAGAGAGTGGGGAGAGGATGCTGCCTTGGGGACGCCCTCTTCTTGGGGGTACGGCTTGGAGAGGGTGTGGCCAATACGAACTTGGAACTGCCTGGGTGAGAGGAAGTTTTGAATAAAGATGGGGAGGTGGCCTCTGAGGCCAATGGTGTGAAGTTTCCGGTAATGCCGTATTTCCAAGTAGTGTCGAAAGCTTTCTCGAGGTCAAAAATATGGCAATGAGGTGTTCCTTTTTGCAAAGGATTCCCGGATAGCGGTGTCGAGCGTAATTAACTGGTCTAGGGTATTGCGACGTTTTCGGAAGCCGCTTTGGTGAGGAGAGGATTCTGTTGGTCTCGAGGAACCAGTTTAGTCTCTGATTAATGATCTTTTCCATAATTTTACAGAGACAGCAAGTAAGGGCGATGGGTCGGTAGCTGGTGGGGTCAGGTGCTATCCTTCCCCACAGGTTTAAGGACAGGGATGACAATAGCTGTTCTCCAGATAGGGGAAAGGAGGTGTGAGGACCAAATGTGGTTGAAGATGGTGAGTAGGGTAGTGGTGGCTTTGATGGGGAGGTGTTTCAGAAACTGATAGGGGATGTTATCTGGGCCCTTGAGGTGCAGCCAGCGTCGCTGATGGCTTGTTTAATTCAGAAAGGGTGAGAGGGGTGTTGTAGCTTTTGTTGATAGGCCGGAGTTGTCAGAGGAAAAGTGATTCTCCGGCTTCATCGAGTTAGAGGAGAACTATTTTTGAAAGTGCAGCAGATAAAGGGCTTCCTGTGGTACACCTACATTTATTTCAGATTGTTCTGACAAACCTTTGTCCATTTTAATTTGTCTTGTCCAAAGAAGATGGGGAGAGTGAGTCACAGAGGTTTCAAAGGACCAGTCAGCCTTGTCGAGGAGTTCCAGTTGGGGGTGTGCTCAGTGGGGTTTGAAGATTGGAGTGTATAAGAAGAGGGGTAATGATCACTGCAGAGGTCAGTGACTCTCCCAACTAAAGTCAGGGAGGAGGTTAGGGGAACAGATAGACAGGTCAATACAGGTGAGAGAGCCTGTGGCAGGATGAAGGTAGGTCAGGAGTTAGTGTTCAGTAAGGACAGGCTGTGCTGTGACGGAGAGCGTTTTCGATTTTGGAAGAAACTGGTGCAACCCTGATGAGAGAGAGAGAGTTGAACACACAGTTACAATGACGGGGTCGTCGCCTGCGTATTCGATGTATGAAGGTATTAGTGGAGTTGGTGTAGGGGCGTTATGATAGTACAAATGCTATCACGAAACGCAATTAATACGAAGAACACAGGCACGACGTGGACAGCATAACATCGACAACCAAGTCAATGTCCACGGCCTTTGATAACCAGTTGTGGTGCACTGGCGTCCAACCGATGAATGAGCCACGGGTCTTTTATAAATATTGTCAAATCTTTAAGTAGGTAGTTTGGCAAGACCGTATTGAAAGCACTTGAAAAATCGAGAAAAAGAACCTTTGACATGGTCGTTTCTTTACAATTCAAATGAGTCACTATATCGTTAATTAAAACTAGTACAGCATCTACACATGAAACACCCTTCTTGTAAGCAAATTAATACACATCTCCAAGTTGCTGTACGCTTTCCATCAAACAAGGCAGTAATATTTTCTGTAGGCTATTAAAAGCGATACTAACGAGATCAATTGGTCTAAACTCATCAATTGCATGTGGGTATCATATGGGAAAAACCTGGGCACGCCCAGCATAAGGGAAACACCGTGATTGGAGGAGAAAAGTCTCAAGTGGGTGGAGTTTTGTTTTTGGTTTTGAAAGAACTATATTTGATTTATCCACAAGCAGTTTGCTCCCGTTTTACTTTCAATTTGGTTATTGGTTATCAGAACAGAAATACAGCTTATATTATTTTGTGTTTGAATAAACAAATGAAGTGAATATGTTTTATTTTGAGATTACAATGAACCAATTCTGATGCATGGAAAATACAAAATGAATAGGTTTTTTAGATCTGGTATGACTTTGATCAAGTTACTTCTATAACGTATATAGATATGCAATTGATGAATTGTATATCTGTATGTGTATCTAGAGAGTTATTCTGTTAAGCTCAATCCATTGAGGTCAGTCGATCCATATATGGAACAACTGACCACAATTGATGGTTATACACCCCATCTGGATCCCATGTGTTGCCCATATGGGCTGGCCCATATTATTGCATGAATAGGCCCTATTGCATAAATATTATTACATGAATCCCAAAGAATTCCCATAAGGGATAGCCATATACTACCCATACACTGCTTGCCCACATGAAACCCCTACTACGCCCACCTGAGCCCCAGATGTAACCCACATGGGCATCTGGGCTGGCCCATATGGGTCCCATATGATTCTTGGGTGCAGAATCCTAAGGGACCCATATTTCTGCTCATATGCCACCCATATGGGCATGTTACCTGGGGAAGGGAGAAGATATTCCTCTCACCTATATCTCTAGAGAGCTTTGATCCCAAATAACATCTACATGCTTTGTTGATGCAAATGATAATCTGCTAGTGTTGCGTGACGTCTTTAAGATTTACTTTGGTTTGAATTTACACTATCCATGGCCTAATAACAACAGCAACAACAAATCATGTGTCAAACAAAACACAAACAAAAAGTGAGTGAAAATGGATGTCCAACCCAAATTAAAAACGCAGCAAAATTTAATCAACCATACCTTAAACTTCTTTTTTCAAAATTCAAAAACTGAATTGTTCAAATTTTAATACTCTTCCAATCATGGGTGTACAGTTTGGTTCGGACCCCCGATCGGGAGAACAGTTTGTTCTCCCGATCGGGAGACCCTTTACAAAAGTATCCCACAATGCATCTAACCGACCCTTTACAAAAGTATTCCACAATGCATCTATCCGACCCTTTACAAAAGTATCCCACAATGCATCTATCCGACCCTTTACAAAAGTATCCCACGATGCATCTATCCGACCCTTTACAAAAGTATCCCACAATGCATTTATCCGACCCTTTACAAAAGTATCCCACAATGCATCTATCCAAACTCAATGTTTGTATATCATAAGAATCAGACACATTTCGAGCGCGAGGAACTCAACCACTGCGAAGGGCTCAAATTTTTCTTCGCGATTTGAAATGATATGAATGATCTTTTCATCGTGCGCTTTTGAAATTTACTGTGGAATTTTCGAGAAATTTGAAGAAAAGTGGTAACCTCTTATTATGTGTTACCGTTAGGCAGTTGCGTTTTAACAAAAATTTCTGAAGAAAAAGTAAAAGATTTTAAAGTTTTGTTCAGGAATTATTTTTGACAATGTTACCATGTTAGTCAAAACCAATTCCCAAACAGAACTTAAAAAACATACGAAGTCACCACTTTTCTTCAAATTTCTCGAAAATTGCACGGTAAATTTTAAAAACGCGCGGTGAATAGATAATGCATATACCATTATTTTAAATCGTGAAGAAAAATTTGAACCCTTTGCAGTGGTTGAGTTCCCCGTGCTCGAAATGTGTCCGATTCTCATGTTATTCCTATACAAACTTTGAATTTGGATAGATGCATTGTGGGATACTTCTGTAAACGTTCTTCCGATTGGGAGAACAAAAGTGTTCTCCCAATCGGGGGTACAAACCTGGTGTAGAACGCTTTTGAAAAGCGGGGGAAACGACCTCTTGAGGGGGCACGACCTCTGAGAGGGCTCTTTTCAAGTCCCATGTCCCCCATCACAATCTGTATATATAATAAGTGAGCCCAAAACAACAAAGTAAAATAACAGGGGCACTCAGGCTTCATTTTTAGAATGGGACACTTTTCCAATGGGGACACATTCCACCCGTACATCGGTTCAGGAAATTCCCCTCTTCAGGAGGAAATTATTTTCCCCCGAAGAGGGGAATATCTTAGACGCCATTTTGAAGATTACCCATGATGCCTCTAACGAAACAGCGTAACGATATGGCACAGAACTTGTATTGGTTCTAAAATTTTGAACAAAGTACGTCAATTTAATTTTTGCATTTTCAAAATCATACTTATTAATCTACAAATTATCCAGTTCCCAAATGGACATCCACCACGCCGTTAAAGAGATATTTAATGACAATCTTACAAATTCTGGCCTGTTTTTGCTGGGGATTATCGAAGTAACGCCGATACCATTCAGTACCAAACAAGAAAGAGAATGTCCATTGCACAAACAGATATGCAATGTAAGGCAGCCTAGCCTGGTCACTTCGCACACACAATGACTGCATATAAACTATGTACATGGGACTGACAAACGTCGCCAGTTTCCTACTATTGGGACAGTAATTGAAAGCTACTTTTCATTTTCAAAAGGAGAACTTTTGTCATTTCCCGAAAAGTATGGGGAACGTGCCCCCCCCCCCCCCCACGTCCCAGAATTGCACACGAACATTTCTTATGCTGACCTGGAGATGAATTGTTGGAGTTCATTATAGAGCTGCATCGTCTCCAGGGGGTCTAGGGGTGGCACAGGGGGTCTGCCCCCTCAAATGAAAGCTATCGCCTCCCCCCACCCCAATCCTATTTTGTGAAGTAGGCCTAGTAAAAAAGGATAAGCTTGCATTATTATAAAGCTCGGTTTGCAATTATATTGTGTACCTCAAATTTTCAGTTGGCCTCCAAATTTCGCAACCTGGCTACACCACTGACATAGATACCCGTTTGAATCAAAATTTATACAAGAAGTTTGTTTAAGAACGAATACTAGCTGGAGAAATGAAACCATAACCATTTTTGAAAGGACAATTAAGTTGAAAAGTTTTATTTATATTCAAAAAAAATCCCTCATTCACACGACTTTTTTCAACAATCTCGATTTTGTTCCTAAAATTATTTTATTTCTCATAAGCAGAAAAGCTCAAACTTGAGTATAATCTGATAATTAACAAATCATGATTATTTTTCAACAGAGCTCATGTACACATTAATGACACCAGTCGGTGGTATACTGATTCAGTACTTATTCCCATGCACGTCGTGATATTAAAATGGTAGTTCGCCGTCTTAATGTAGATCCATTATATCATCTAAAGCTTTACGATGTAAATCTGGGACCGTAGCATCTTTTGATGGGTACCCAACGGGTAAGAGAAGTAAAACCTTTTCGTTGACCGGTCGATTAAACAGGTTCCGAAGGCGAGGTCCAGCATTCATCGGCGTGCTCGTTAGAGATACAAGCCCAGCATTCTGCAAATAACAATGAAACAATGCATACTGGTCAATTCATTATGATCTTATTGATTGATTATTTCCGATTAAAATTTGCTGTCATATTGTTGTCGTTCATGGTTGGTTGATGGGGTTTAATGACACCTCAACGGTGTTTGGCTGGAGAGGGTGAAATTTGGGGTGGTTGCTACCCCCTCCCTATCGGCCTGGCTACACCACTGCAATGAATACTGAAACTTAAATTTACAGTCTTGTAGCAGTTTGGTAAAAACAGGGAAAAAGTTTATGACCTAAAATGAACTATGGAATAACATCACCTCTTCCCTCTCTAGTTCATTGAATCCCACCGTCATTACCTCCAACCTAACCTATTTTAAAATCTTCCCAATTATGTCCGTTCATTGCTCCGAACCACCATCACCCCCTCCCCCCCCAACCCCAACCCCCTCCCACTTTCCAAATCCAAATCCCATCCAATTACATTTTTTTTTTTTTTTTTTTACATTTACCAATAATTCAGTAGTTAAATATCATTAGCTGATTAATATTGCGTCAGTACCTGTATGGCAGCTAGTAGAAACCCAACTGCAATAGATGTGCTTATTTCATGATAGTAATGCGTTACCCTCTTCCCGTCCCGAAGTCCATAAACCTGCTTGAAGATGATGATCAAGTACGGAGCCGTCTCAAGATACGGTTTTCTCCAAGTCGTTCCCATCGCTTTAAGGTCATCCAGCCATTTTTCTCCCATCCTCTTTTCGTAGTTGATTTTTTCTTCCGCCTCAATAATTTCACGAACTTGAGATTTCATCTGAGCATCTCGTATGACAACGAACGTCCATGGTTCGGTGTGTGCGCCGCTCGGAGCAGTCCCTGCAAAAGATAACGAGTCCAGGTTTGGTAGATTGTCCCAAATGCAAAAAGCCAAATCAGTTTAAAAATAAGCCAAATTAAGCTTTAAAAAATGCCAAGCTATAATCAAGTCAAGACAATTCCCAATTTTTAAAGGGATCGGTCATCCAGGCACTTTCATGGGAGGGTAAAATGTACTGCACAAAAAAAAAAAAAATATTACGTAACTTCTGCAAATATGCAAAATAAATCTTTTTATTCTTCATCATTTTTTTGGGTTTTTAGAAAAGGCCAAAAATAAGTTCAAAAAAAAAAAAAATGCGACCAAATAGGTCTTCTTTTTATTTTGAGGGGAAGGGGAGGGGAGAGGGGGGGAATGCATTCTGAAAGAAGTTTAAAAAAGCCAAACTTTTTTTTTTTAATAAAGCAATGCATTTTCTTTAATTTGGCTTCTAACTGTCTAAAAAGCCAATATTTTAGCCAATATACCAAATCTGAATAAGACCGGAGAGTTTTCAATTACTGTCGACTATTCCTTCGCATAATCAAGAATTCCCAGTCTTCCCGCAGGGTAAAATCAAACGTAAGATCGTAATGACAGGAAATCTATTCTTTAGCCTGTTAGCAGCCAACAATTTACTTCAACTTGTGGCAAATTTTGGCGACTCAATGAATCTGCGAAAGTTGTTCATAATCAGTATCTCTTGTTGTGCTGTTTTGTATTGCATCAGTCAGTGCAAGAAATATCTATAGAAGATAGGACTAGATAGTTTGCCCAAATAACCTTTGTCTTACAACCTTGCATTTGATAAGTGGGGCACCGTAAGCTGGTAAGGGCAGGGAACTGACAAACAACAAATACCTGGAGTAACAACTTTCTACTGTATAACATTCAGACATTCAAGATATACAGTTTGTATTAATCCGCAGGGTGGGAGATGGACGTGGTAATTATGCACTATAGGCACCTCTTACTTTTTAAACGTGTAGTCACATACATATACAATTATTTCAGTCTGCTCTGAACCGCCAAATTTAAAAGAAATTAATACATAACTAGAACATCAGATGTGAAAAATGTGTACATAAAGAGTTAATTAATCTGCAGAGAGAGGGAGGACAAAGACTTAAACAATCTGCAGAGAGAGGGAGGACAAAGAGTTAATCAATCTGCAGAGAGAGGGAGGACGTGGACATTATGTACGGGACAACAGCGTCGGACCATAGGTGTATGGAGGGAGGGGAACTCTCAGATAATCTCGGTTTTAGGGGCGGCGAAGTGTTCAAAATATTAAGGGGGACGGCTTATGAGGTCAGGTGACATGGTGATAACAATATTGGGGCATAATTAGGTCGGGTAACGTGATAACACATGCTCACCTAAAATTATTGGGGGTTGAAGACCCCAGCCCCCGGCTCCGCCGCCCCTGCGGTTTGCTTTTTATCTTAAAATGTTTGATATGATTTTTAAATCCAATACAAATGTTAATCAATTAAGAAGTTAAATTTGAAGTATAGAAATGTTGGGGATAGAGGCGTAGGCAGCGCCGGGACAGGAGATGATTTAAAACAGGAAATGATTTTAATAACATTGAAACTAGAACTGTCGGTAGGACATGTGCAGTATGATCAACTATTCGAAGCTAGCATTGAGAGACGTATATGCAGTAATGGGGCCAGTAGGGGCACTTGATTTCAAATTACCTGAGCTATGCATAATGCAATTAATATTTTCCTTTGTTTTAGATTTTCACAACATTATACTTGAATTATCAAAATATCTTGGAGTTGTCACATATATTTTAAGCCAAAAAATTCAAGGTTACTACTACCTCACCTAGTAACTCACAAAACATATGAAAGCACTCTTTATATTTGACTAAAACACCTGGTCATATCCACAGAACCACAAAGAAAAACGAGGCACTGACCTGCTGACTTGCCAATGTCAATGAAAGATTAAAATATTATAAAGCATTTTTACTCTGTTGCTGCATAACACAATTATTCTTTTAGTAATTTACTTATCAAACTAATCCCTATTCAACTTAAACCATTCTTGTTGAAAAATGAAATTGTAGAAATAGTAAAATTTATGGAAAATATAATAAAATTGGACAGATTTTTTTCTCTCCCGAAAATGAAGATTTATCCATGAGCGGCAACCTTTGATTGAATCTTCAGTCACCAGTTCAAGTTTCCCCGCTTGTAACGGGAACATTTGGGGGGTTAATGAGAGGTGAGGGGACCCAACCCTAAACCCCTGGGTGGGAAGGATGCTTGCACGAACAACTAGGGAGCAGGGCCGTAATTCTTGGGGGACAATGGGATAGTTTCCTCCCCCTTTCCCATTTCCAGCAGAATCCCCATACTACAAAACTTTACGGTCAGGGGCATGTGCGATATTTGCCTACCGAAAGTGGGGAGGGGAGTCAAAAGTGGGTGGCAAAATCACAATATCACGCTAAGGTGCAAACAAATCACCATACAAAAGATACAAAAGTGCCCCACTTTCCCCCTTGAAGTCTCACCTACGGTCAGGGGTTGCGAAAGGTATTAAAGGTCAAGGAGGCTAAAAATGCAGTGAGGGCACTTTCTTTATAAATAGATTTGAAACAGGAAAATATATTTTTAGTTCCACATATGGGGATGTTTGGTTTATACGGTTGCGATAATCTTCCAAACTGTGCAAAGCGCTCTGAAAAATCACACATATTTTGCACTTCAAACGTTAGAACCAAAGAGTCTCCAAGTATTTTGTTCCATTTCAAACGGTATCGTGGACTTCAATTCATTATCTATCGTTTGAAACCATTTTCTTTGAATTATTCCAAAACAAAGTACCCTACTTTGTAAACTATAAAAAGTATTTTTTCTTGTTTTTTAATGGGAGCGCAAGCAAAATCATAAGGTTATCGCCGCTTTGACCTTTGTAACTTATGAAAGAAAATATTTGGGAGTCCATTTCACACGGCCAGACAATTAACATATAACTATTTACCATATATATGAAATCCAACGTGATTGGTGCAAAAAAGGCCTACTTTTCAACAAATAGAAATCAATGAAAGAAAAATGTTTGCGTCCGCTTATGTATCCCTAAATTTTAATTCTGACGCAGCCCGAGCTGCATGGACTGTACTATTGTGTGCAGAGGGTTTCCTGTCGTTTGTGTATTGTAAACTACGGTGAAGAGGCGAATAAGGTTTTCCAATGTCGGATTTGGGCTGATTTTCTTCCATTTTAACAGTTTTCTTGTATATTTTGTTACACTGAGATATATTTCTTATTATATGACTGCATTCATCATGAATTAAACATTATTTGGCTGAAATATTATCGACAACAATCAAGGCAGACGACAACGTTAGGTTGCATGAATATGATATCAAAAATTAAGAACTATGCTATTTAATACACTTTTTATATTAATTAATATCTGTTTATTATATATATGGAATAAACTTCTTTATATCTTTTCTTACCTCTGCATTCTTAAAAAATTGTTTTCTATTCAGCACAAGAACAGTTTGTCATACATTTGTTTAAGAAAAATAAATTTGAAAAAGTTTCTCATCAGTAATGCCTTGTCTAACAAACTTTTGAACTAAAGTTGTGTGTGCATTAAATCTTATTTAATTTGTTTTGCTTCAAAGATATTTCATATAAATAAAATGTTGTTTAAAGTTCCATTCCACTTGGCCTGCATGCGGCGTGCTATGCCGTCAAACATAGCAAGCCGTCCCACCCTCTGCTACTTGCTGTACCGCCCCTCTCCCATATGTTATCTCAGCTTCTGACGGTCACTGGTATTACCAAAAGTGACAATCCTGGCTATAATCACGCCACGCGTAAACACTCTCAAATCTGTGAAATCACATAATACTTTTGTATGATCAATATACACACATGAACCGCCTTTTGGGTATTTGATAAATCCGTAAATTTTTTGCCCTCAAAGAAAATCTTAACGAACTTAGCCTTTACTGCGTGCAAACTAAAAGTATCTAACTATTGTTTAAATGACTTCATTCTTAAAACTAACCCGCATAATAATGGTGCAATCCAAATCCTACCAAGTTTATTTATAGTTTTCCGTTACACATCACAGCTAGTTCCGCGATTTTTTTCCTCATGCGCGTTTTGAGGTAAAACGTTAATTCCCATGAATCTGAATCTGAATCGGTTAGGTCAGCAAAAATCTTCACGAGGACATGAACGCCAACCGAGCGTAAAAAGTATGAGTAAATTTAAAAAAAATACTAGTTAGCAATACAAGTGTTGGTAGGTTTAGCTTTGAAACACTTGAGACTTGGTGCATGTACAATGTCTGACCATGGAGGTACCACCATGGTCTGACGGTAAAGCATTCCAATCCTTTAGTGTGTGAGGGAAGAAAGAGTGTTTATATACATTCTTTTTAGCATAGGGAACCTGTAAATTAAGGTCATGATTATTTCTTGTATTAGTTCTGACGGCGGGGATAAGTTCATCTTTATTGATGGCGACAAGATTGTTATTGATTTCATATAGCATATGTAGCCGGGTGTTGTATCTTCTTGTTTTTAGCAGGGGGCCAATCTAATTTATGAAGCATGTTTTTTACACTAGATTTTTAAGAGTAGTCTGCCATACAGAGCCTGGCTGCTCTCCTTTGAATAGATTCAAGTTTATCCACATCGCATGAGTGCTAAATGCATGCAAGGGTAGTTCTAAACTACGAATTGCTGTTCCTTAAGAATTCCCAGACATTTACGTAGCCTTTTTTTACCATTGGTATTATTTGAATTAGCATGCAAACAAAGTAAGCAAACATTCTAATTCTGATATGCTTGGTATGTTATCCAAAATAGTATCTTCATGGTTATACAGAAGCTCGTTTTCAATAGACAGATAGGTGCATTATTAACAATATGGGGGTATTTGAGTTAAGAGTTAAGTATGTCAGTATATAATGTGTTGTTGTTGTTTTCGAGGTGGCACTGCGATAAAATGTTAAATCATAAAATCAAATTAAACTGAAAAACAAAAACAAAAAACACAAATTATTAATACGGGAAAGCCCCAAATTCTGGCTTGACTGCACTCCCTTCCGTATTGCCACCGAGCCCCTGCTTAATTTTCTAACAAATTGTTATTATGTTAACAGAGCAGCGAGTGTAGGGAGAAAAAAATGGAAATTAGGCACCAAGATCCGTGGTTAGCATGTGGCACGGGAGCCTTACTCCCCTTGTAAAGGTATGTTCCACCTAGGAAGGTATATGTTCCCCCTGTGGAGGTATTTCCTCCCCTGTGGAGGTATTTTCCCCCTGTGAAGGTATGGTCCTTTGTGATGGTATGCTCCCCTGTGAAGGTTTTCCCCGTAAAGTATTTCCCCTGTGAAGGTATTTTTTCCTGTGAAGGTATGCTCCCCTGTGAAGGTATACATATTTCCCCTGTGAAGGTATGGTCCTCTGTAAAGGTATGGTCCTCTGTGAAGGTATGCTTCCCTGTAAAGGTATGTTTCCCTGTAAAGATATTTTCCCCTGGAAGGTATATTCCCCTGTGACGGTATGTTCCTCCTGTGAAGGGTTGTTCTCCTGTGAAGGTATGTTCCCCTGTGAAGGTTTTCCCCTATAAAGGCATCTTCCCCTGTGAAGATGTGTTCCCTTTTTGAAGGTATATTCCCATGTTGTTTTTCTGTGAAGGTATGTTCCCCATTGCGAGAAATCAAACGTAAATATATAACACTATACATGGACAGATGGAGAATCTGCTGAAGTGCTCATCGTTAATGGTTCGTGCCCCCCCCCCCCCCCCCCTTTCCCTTGATAAAAAGCTATGTGGGCCTGTAGGCGCTTATAGTACACTCACCTGCCGTTTTCACTATATTGTGTATCACCTCCAAAGGTACGGGCTCATTTGAAAAGAAGCGAACAGAACGTCTGTTGTTCATTTCCTCGTAAAATGATCTGGATCTTTCTATCATCTCTTTGGGCGTCCACTTATTTGGCAAACTGTATGGTATATGTTTACCATGCTCAAAATTGAAAGTCGATGAGTCGTCACTATCAGGCGGCGTTAAAGCACTTCCATTTTGCTCTAATTCTGGTTCGCAAGATTCAATTCTTGACTGCCTATCCTCCTGATTCTCAGTTTTGTCATCCTTATTATTTTTCTCCGGTTGTTGTTTCTGGTTACTAGGCTGGTAAAAGATGGCCACAATAAACCCAATTGCAAAGATGATAGCGTAGGGAACAACTGCCACAAACGCAGTCACTATTACCCCCATATCAGTCGGGAATCTGCTCTCTCCCTGAGACCGTTAATGAGTAATTTTCATTTTGCGGACGCCGTGACCTAAGAAGCACTTCCGGCTTTGTAAAGAGGATGGCTTACGATCTAAAATCTGTCACTCATTTTTGCAAATGAGGTTATGAACTCTTGAATTTATGCAAGAAACCCCAAATTTGAACAAATTGTTCCTATATATGGGAAGTATTAACTGACGTATAAATAGAAGCCCCGCCTGCTTGTCGATCAATTTTCTCGAGGATTTCCGAACTTGGAATTGTAAGCTCAAGAATTTGGCTGAAACCAAACAGGTAATTTTCTATTTAAAACTTTGGCGTATTATAATTCGGATGATCAATTGAATATTTTTGTCGTTTATAAAAGGCTTTGAAATTACACATATATTAAATTCATCCATCTTCATGAATAAGAAAGTACTTAACTTGAAGTCTGATCTCGACCATGATTTTACGTGAGATAAAACCTAAATAAAGCCTAATGTTATCGTTAACGTTAAATGGTAACGGTAGGCTGTTAGGCCTACAAGATTTTGTCAGTGACTTATCCAAGTTACTGTGCACTGTTTGCAGTAGGTCCTCTGTGACTTCAGAGTATTTTGCACCGATCATGGAAGTTGTAAACACTTCAGAAACAATAATCGGCAAGGTCCCTATCAATTTGAAGCTTATACTAGTCCAAGACCAACCCTGATAAATCATTAATTGGATTATTTTAAATTTAGGCCGGCCTATATATTTTTTCTTTATTTATGCAGCTTACAATTGTATAGGCCTATCATAAATGTATGATGATAATTACTAGTATGAAGCTGGGCAGCCGTGACAATAATATGAACTAGGACCTGGGCATACCCTAACCTAACCCACACAATTTTCATGGCTGGCTTGAGTCACCGATAGTCTTACTCATTAATACTGGAAAGTTTGTTTCCTCATTCATGCCAAAGATTTACGCCAGGAACTTCTGATTGTTTTTATTTACGCCACACCAGATATTCTAGCTTAATGTACTTTATTGCTTTTGCCAACTTTTAAAGCCCAATTACGCTGAAGCATTTAAAAACTGCCCATGCACGCTCAACGCCGATTATCTTCGGCGTAAAGTACTTGTCAATTGTATGACCCACCCCACTACCCCGGCATGGGTGAGTCAAAGGTGGGTCACTGCATTCCAAATTTTGTCCCACGTGTGCGTCACTGCGAAGGTTTGGTCAGTCATATGTGTGACTCTGGGGTGCGTCATGGTCAGTCATTTTTCCACTGATGTGAGTCACTTAAATGACTAAAGGGGTGAGTCACTCACGGTAAGTCATTAGGCAACACCTAAGACAGTATGTGCGTCATTTTTCATCGTATGTCCGTCATTTTTTTTACTGTCACGTGCGTCAATTGTGTCAGTTTTTGACTGTGGTGTGGGTCATTTATATATGTAAGTCTTTGTCAGTCACCGAAGTGACTGAGGGGTGGTCAAATCCACGTTTTGCATAGGCAAAAATGGTCAATGACGCACCCTGTCTGGGGGTAGTGGGGTGGGTCATACAATTGACAAGTGCATAACCTACAGTACATGTTTTCCAGTATGGGCTTAAGAATACTGTGTGGTTATTCGCAGGACTGCCCTGTGAATAAAATCACTCTTACTGCAAATATATCACTCCGGCTTGCGAAAAATCACCCCAACTGCGAATAAATCACTCCGACTGCGAATAAATCACTCTGACTGTGAATAAATCAATCCGAGTTGGAGTATTAAAGGGCCCACTGAAGTGAACATGGGATAGGCATGTGTCCTTTCTATAATTATATGTGTAATAATTTAAATCACAATCTTTAACAAATGGTGATATAGGAAATATGTCCACTCAAACATCTGGCATAAACTCAAAATGTTAAGGACACACAATTACTTAAAGTATCTAGCACTTTTCAATTATTGGTTCATTCAAAGTTTAAACAACGTCCTTAAATAAGAAAGTTCATTTCTAAAAAAGTATATTTAAATATTAAAAAAATGCTGTGATACTTCAACAATTTATTTTTGTTTGTTTAAGAAAGAAATATAGCAGTAATTAATCAATATCATGACAGCCCTAGCCTATTTTATGTTTATGAGACATTTGCTGTATTAATCATACAATAAATCTTTTCATTCACAGGTTGCTCGATACAGGTGTGGTCAATCTTGCTTCATATTTAACATATAAGTAGGCGATTTCATGCCAAAAGATCAAAATGAATATCTTGTGTCTCGTGAAAAGCCTACTATATAATTTAAAAAAACACTTTCTGTTATTCTTAATTCTTACAAGTTGTATGAACATACTCATCCATTTTATTTTAGAATTGTCTAAAAATTTATTTAAATATAAAATACAAACACTGTATGTTAAATATGAAGATCTGAAGACAGCTTTCGCCTCTGTCACTATGAAAAAACTCTCAAATTGGTTTGTATAGGATAAGGTTTGTATGTATCACATGCTTTCTGAGTTCTAAATTTAACGTGAACTCTTCAAACACTATCCTGAACCTCCTTCATAGCACTAAAACATGCTTCTACCTCAACATCTACCACTCTTTACTTTCTTCTTAATCCCAAGCCTCTCCACTTTTAAAGGAAATTATATTTAACATTCCTTTCATAGATTGTAGAAAAACTTCCAGAAACAGCTTGGTGCAAAAAAAAAAAAACCATTCAAAATTAATAGTTTAAATAATGATATGAAAATAGAGAATTGTTTTTAAAAACACCTTGAATTTCAGCTCTGTGATTCATATAATCATTTCCATTCAAATTCTTTGCTACTTTCTTTTTACTAAATACATTGTTTTTGCTTTAAATGGCATTTTGTGGATGCATGATTGCAGGTAAAGGGTGATATGTAGGTAAGTGCCAACATAACTCATAAATCAAACTTTTTTTCACCACTTTTAATCTGTTTTTCTACTCTACCATAAAAAAAAATGAAAATCTATGAGATCATATCCTTAGCCCCATTCTCTTAAAGCACCTTTTATTTATCAAGGATCATACCTCTTAAACTCACTCCTTTTCCATCATCATCGTCATCCTCCTTCTTCCCCCCCATGTGTTGGTGAGTATTATGAGCCATTTCAATCACGTAAGCTTGGCTCAGCATTCCTTTTGTATCCCCAAAGTATATTGAATGTAAAAGGAGGTCCATTGAAGACCAGCTTTCATTTTATCATGTCTTGATACATAGAGGGCATATGCAAATTACATGCTCTTGTCAGACAAGGGAAGCACATGCCTGGCCCCTATGAACCTAATTTACCACAGCGTTGGTGTTATATTCCAATTTTTAGGTAGCCCATGAGGGCCATGACTCACTTTCATGCAAGATCTTCACATTACATGTATGACTCATGTGCTAATTACACCAGAGTTGTATCAAGTCTTCATTCGGGTCCCAATTTACAAAACTGAGTGAGCAACTCCAGTCACAAAATTAGTTACTCGTTTACAACTCTTGAATAACACCCACTTATCCTTATTCTAAATCTCATTAAATCTGCATCTTGCATCACAGTTTATTGGGCACATCATACTGACTGTTTAAGTGCTGTTTATCACATATAAACTAACAAAGAAGCAAGTTCACTATCATTTAAAGATTGAACATATACAAAAATGTATGCTGCTTATTGTGCAATAGAGTTTGGCATAAACAAGTGAATGGGGGTTTGCAATGGAAATCTTGAAGTAACAGTAAATAAACATCATGTGGAAAACATGAATGGTGTGTTTTATATTCTGTACAATACATGCAGTATTTGTTGATATGGTTTGGAATAACTATTTTGTTCAACTTTTTTTTCACATAAGATAAAGAGTGAATTGGGAGCCTAAAAACTTTTGTTTTTCTGGTTCTATTACACATTCCATGTGTAATTATGCTTGCCTGCATGCGCTTTTAGCTTGCCTATTTTCTCATTATTATTTTGTAAGTCAAGCTGTGCAACTCAATTTCATTACAACTAGACTACCGGTAGATCAATTTTCTATGGCAGATAGTGTTTTATTGTGAACGTAAGTGTCAAATTTTGAAAGAGGATATATATATGCTTTAGTTTTTTTTTTTTGTGTGATTTTTAATTGAAATTTTATTGTAAGGGTGAAATGGTGTTGGAAGTTTAATTTTGCCATGAACTTTCCTCTTGTTTGGTGCAATTAAAATAAACATAATATATGACGTAATTGCTTTAAACAGAAAACGTTTACAACAATGACAATACTTTGACAAGAAATAATTGCATTGTTAAGTGTTCTCTTGCATGCTTCAAATTGGCTGTTGTAGCAAATGTGGTACATTCCACTTTAAACATATGTGCCAAAGGATTTATTAAATATTGATTGATTAAAATGTATTCTAGTATGCTGATCAATATATATTTATCGCATTGTTATTGAAAGGTCTTTGGAGGATATTTCTTTTCCTAAATATTCCAAATATTTCTGAATATACAAACAAACAAACATTCCAAGAACTATGCAATCACAATGATTTGATCATCCTTTTGATGTCAAAGGAGTATCTTGCACATAGATGTGTGCAAAATTACATGAGAGTTTGATTTTATGTTTTTATCATTCATGAAGGATAGAGCTGTTAACAAATGTGTATACATTTATTTGTAAATATTTTGAGTTTCTATTGAGTATTGTTATCCATCAAGTACATGTATATAAACTTACATGTTAACTTTTTAATTTGTGTATAAAATATTAAGTTTTGTCACATACTCGCAACTCAAGAATGTTGTTTGATTAAAGGCTATAAGCTTTGTATTCAATGTCACCTTGCTGAAATTCAATAATGTTATCAAATCAGGGATGTGTTTCAAATCAGGAATGTATTTCAAATCAGGATGCATTTCAAACCAGGCATAGAGTTATGTGTGGAGAAGAAGCATATGCTTTTGTTTGCCATACTTGAAAATATGACGGTTGTCTTTCACTATAATTAATTTTGCTAATATTCACATTGTTTGTACCAAGTTGTTAAACTTTTGAAATAAGTTACCTGTGGGTATTTATACAATTTTTTTTTATTTGTATTTAAATCTTCCTTGAGAGAGTCACACCTTTATAAGATTTTTAACATGATCAATGTTAAATGTAAATATTTAGGAAGGCCCAGGGTTGTATGGGCACAGTTCATACATGTATATTGATAAATGTATTCAATATAAATGTTGTAAAAGAGGCAGAAGATTCCATCATGCACCTATTTTTGTGTATATATTGAAGTTAGTATAGTTGCCTGTAATTGTGTTGTATCTTTCCTTGATAGATTCTTATTAAGATGCATGTTAATATTTTTATGTTCTAAGCAAATCTTCCTGTATCCACCAGGGAGGTATGAGGCTGTACATATATAAGTTTGTTTAAATGCATATATTTAAGTGCAGTTGTTTAAAAATATGATTTTAGTTCATTTGAAACAAGCAAATGTTTTATGTACATATTGAATTCAATGTTTAAGTGAAGAAAATTTTGAAAGAAAAAAATTGTGTTTGTTCTTTTTTTGTCTGTTACTTTGCATACTTCCTTGTTATGAAGCTCAATTTGTTTGTATGAATCAGATTTAGAATAATCATCACTTAGTCAGTGCAGATGCTGCAGAAACAATAGACTTGCAGGGTCGCCCAATTATTTGATATTGACCAAAGATGAAGATGGCAGTGCAAATTTTCTGTTAACACCTGCATATGATGGTAGAGAATACAGTGGTTAAGGAGAAGGGTTCCTGGATTCCATTCCCAGCAGAGCATCTTTGATGGGTCCTTGGGCATGCCACCTTATCTTGGTTATCTCTGCTCCACCCAAACTGTAATAATGGATGAGTGAATCTGTGATGGTTTAATGTACCATCCTACAGCCCACCATTGGCTCCTATCCACTTGCATCATTTGAATCGGAAAAAGCGTTGGCTAATGTCACTGATGAAATTAACTTATAACTTCCTTAGTCTTTGAGTGGTACCATCAAAAGATGATTATGGAATATACTCCCATCCCAAGTGAACATAAACCCCTTGACCTTAAACATTCATCATCGTTGATGTTATTAAAGGAATATTCCAGTAAAATTTCATCTTTATATATTTGGTGGAGGACAATACAATTTTTTTAGTGAAACCCCATCATGTCCATAATAGTTCCTACAAGAAGTAAGGACACACAAACTATTTTTCTTGCACATCGAAAAGTGACTGTTCTATGAAATCTAAGCCACTCTTACAACTAACCCCAGAAGTTGTTAAAAACCTTATTTATTTATTTGAATTTTGAGGTCCTAGTTTTATATGATCTGAGAAAATTTTCCGAAGATTTTAAGGAATTATCAAAATATTTTTCCATTTAACATTTGAACATATAATTGTGCGAAATATAGAGTCAAATTTCAATAAGAGAAATCCACATTTGATTGCCATTTGAGTGGAAGTGATGTGTGTGAGGCACTTCTACAAGTTCAAGAATTGGATTTTGTGCAGTAATATTTGAACAAGCTAAATACATGGGGTTTTACCAATCTGCTTCCTCTTTTGTCTATCACTTATGTAAACATGAAATTTGAGTGGAATATTCCTTTAATGCAGGGGTGGTGCCAGGATTTGGTTATGTACTAAAACATTTAGACCTGTTCCCAGCGAATGCCCCAAAAATTTCCGACAGGTGGGCTACAGGTCCCAGAGTGGGGATCAGGACCGCCCGAGGGATTGCTGACTTGGGGCTGGGCCCAGGGGAAAATGAGTCGCCCGACAACGGGCGAGTGAACACACAATTACAATGACGGGGTTGTCGCCTGCGTATTTGGTTATGATAGTAACAATGCTTTTTACGAAACGCTTACTACGACCGGATGAGAACACAGGTACGACGTGCCGACAGACATAACATCGACAACTAAGTCAATGTCCACGGCCTTTGATAACCCAGTTGTGGTGCACTGGCGTGTCTATCCAACCCAGGCTTGAACCCAGGGCCTCGTGGTCTGTAGACGTGTATGATAACCGTCACACCACAGTCGGTAGACAGTGGAAAAATGAGTGTAACCGATCCCTTTATATTGGATTTTAACGTTATATTTTTCGGGCCCCAAATTGCTCCGGGCCCCAGTACATTTGTAACCCCCTCTCGGCGGCTTTGGGGAGATATACCCCGCCTGGCCCCACCCCTGCTAATGTCAAGAAGTGGTAAGTGTGGTTATTCATATTTTATATTAGTTCATTTTTCAATAAAAAAAGTGGGCAGTGTCCATGACCTTGTTCTGGTCAGGCTGACATTGAGTGTATAGGTGCATCCACAATGGTTGCTTGACCCCCCCTCCCCACCCCCCCTTCTTAATTAATTTTGTTCCCTCTTGGCCTTTTTTCAAATGCTGACTATACCCCAATGATTTTTTCTCAACTTTCATCATTAAACTAATTAATGAAATGATTTAATTTATGTACTTGTAATTTAATGTCCGCATTTTGTTCAAAATAGGCCATGCTCATCGACTTCCCCTAGAAAATCCATAATTTTACATTGTAGTGAGACTATGAAGGAAGATATGCAAATTCAGCACATGTACCATATTTGGCTGTTCTACGTCATCTTTCTCATGCATATTCATTTT